>JARJDW010017696.1:0-17139 GCA_030264715.1 Adinopsis sp. GC000173 | reverse complement strand
CTGAAAAACGATGAAACTGTCTTTGATGAATGTTAAAAACATATCGTAAAAGTGTCTTAAATTTTTTATCTGTGAAAAAAAATGTAAATGGTATAAAAATCGGTTTCATTTTTTATTAAATAAACTTTATAAATTAAATTATAACCGAAAAATTTTGAAGGAAATAATTTGTTATATGTTATGCTACTGAACATTAGTTTATATGTTAAAAAATAGTACAAACATATTTTATATTGAATTTTAATGTATTAAAGATATATGCAAATCTTAAATTGTTAAAAGTATTGGCTACTTATGTCAGGCATGCCCAAGTCGCGACACGCGGGCCGGCTGTGGCCATAATGCCATGTTTTGCGAGCTGCGTTAAATTTGGTATGAATAGGGTCTAAGCAAGACACTAGCTCGCGGCCCGTGATTAGGGGTTCTGCAATGCACTCTAAATATGACATTTTCATAAAGCGGTAATTAAAATATATATATTATCATCATTATTAATGTGCCAATAACTTTATTGTATAATGGATTTCTAAATTTTAATTTTTCTTAAACTCTTAACGAATTGTAGTCTTAATTAATTGGAATCCCATGAAGTTCTTTCTCACAAATATCTAAAAACTAAAAATCCTTTATTCATTAGGCAACAAGGTGTACCATATAATGTAAAATTTTGATTCAAATATTTTAAGAACCCCTAAATATTATTTTGTTCAGGACCTATGAAAGTCTAAATTAGGTCCTGGGCATGAAGTTAATAAAATTTGTTAAATTTCTGTATTTTTCCTGAATTTTAATCTTTCTAATCTTTTATATTACATTAATCATGCTAATATATTCTTATTTTTCTTTATGATGAACTAATTGTGATGAAAATGGCTCTTTTTCTATGCAGTGTTATGCTAATATACATGCATGCATCCAGCGTAACAGTAAACTATGTTTAATACGACTACACTTTGGGCTGGAAATACCTGAGTTATATTATGAATTCTTGACATCATCATCTTACAAAGAATTCTTCTTAATACATTATACATTACTTTTTAGTATCATATTAGCATTCTACCAGAAGCGACCAAAGTGCTCAAATACAATCTGTATCCATTGATCGCCGGCAGTGTGATTCTACCGAAAATGAATCTGCATCTATCGGAGCAGAGTATGGAAACGCCAGCACTACGTCAAGAACACCTAAATGCGTTGATTGCACGCACCCTGCCATCGCACATCTTCGTTATGGTAATTAAATATTGTTACATTGTTTATTACCGAAGAAATACTCGCATTAAATATTATGTCGCATAACCTAACAATCTTAAAGTCTACATATGTTGTTATACAGGGTGGTCCATTTAACTTGAAACAGGCGAATAACTTTGAAGCTGTGCATTTTAGAAGAGAATGTTTCGAATAAAAGTTGGCTAAAATGAAGGGGGAAATTTAATGGTACTAATCACTTTTGGCCATGACCGCAGCGTCATGGTTATTTTAACATCAACTTTGTTTTTTCAAATGGAAACCCCCATTTTTTTGTTCAGAATGCCAATCTACGTAAAAAATGGGGCAACTTTTATCAAAATTGTTTTTTAATCCGATTTCAATTTTGGAAGATATTTATGAAAATAAAAATTCAAAAACCATTTTGGTCAGGCGAATAACGGAGAACCGGCGCATTTTACGAGAAAATGTTTTCAATAAAAGTTGTTTAAAATGAAAATGGAAATTCAGTGGTGCTCATCACATTTTGGTCCAATGATTTTAAAAATTTTATTTTGATAATTTTTTTTCAAAATTGAAATCGGATTAAAAAACAATTCTAATAAAAGTTGTCCCATTTTTTACTTAGATTGGGATTTTGAACATAAAAATGGGTGTTTCCATATGAAAAAACAAAGTTGATATGGAAATAACAATGAAGCTGCGGTTATAGCCAAAATTGATTAGTACCATTAAAATTCCCCCTTTATTTTAGCAAACTTTTATTCGAAACATTTTCTTCTAAAATGCACTGTTCCAAAGTTATTCCACCCTGTATTATTGCATCATATTTCTCAGTCTTTAGTCATGAGCAATTAGTTAGAAAATACATACGTGTATCAATCAGAACAAATGATCTTTACGTGGATTAAAGGTAAAAAATACAACATTATTGCCAGGGCCGGATAAAACTAGTACAGGCCCGAGCAGATTTTTGCGCAATGCCCTTTATATGGTTGGGTGTTGAATTTTCTTGCTAAAAATTTAATATATGACACTTATAAGCACTCTGTTGATAAAAAAATAATAACATTACAATAAATCTAAGAGAAATCAGCATTTATAACTGATAATTTTGTCAAAATTTAAATATTTGTACCAACATTTTGTTTATTCATTAATGTTTCACATTTTTTCGTAATATTCGAGATTTTTTAATAATTTATTAAGTCATTTAAATCGATTTCCACATCTAACAGTATGATAAGTGATTTTTTACAATTTTACTATAAGCATGGGGCCACAGAATGTGCGGGGCCCTATTGAACCCAATCGGCTTAAATCCGGTTCTGGATATTGCGTCAAATAAATCGATTTATTAAATTTAAATAATTTTAATGGTTTTATGTGATATGACGTATGTATACTATATTAATTAAATTCAAAACCGCAGAATTGATTGTATGTCACTTTACTTTGCTTTAGTCGACTAGGTCGAGTAGTTTTTTGTAATGAACGCTCTAATCTGTATAGTCAAAAATTAATTTATTATTTCATTTTTCAGCCGCAAAAGAAGGCAAATATTTGATTTGTTGTAAGGCAGCGCAATCATTTGTAAATACAATAGGCTAATAATTGTTGTTTGTTGTCGCATAATGTATTTAGCTGTATAAATATTATTATTATGGTTTTAATCATATTATTATTTAGATTAAAACTGAAATTTATTTAATTTGTTAATAAGTTTAATATCTCCTGTTAGATAATATATTATATTACATATATAAATATTTTTTTATTTTAACCATTTGAAATCGGAAAGTGTCCTAACTCACTTCATGTGTTATTAATTAGAATATTCTAATGTGTGTATTTTGTATTTTTTAACAAATTAGCTATTTCATTTATAAGTAGACAATAAAGGACTATATGGACAAAATGGATTGATGACCGCGAGAGTTCCATAAAGAAGTAAGTTCAATTTTGTACGAATTTCAGTTTCAATTGCAGCAATTACATTTTGTAGAAAAAGTTAAACAACATTTTAAATTACTGTAGCTTTGAAAAATGTAGGTAGCTTAACTCCGTAGCAAGAATAAAATTGCACGTAACTTTGATGATTTCCAATACTTCGCTGATTAGCGCCAAAACTTTCAACGCGATTGGATATAATTGTTAAAATATTTATAGGTACACATTAAGAGGAAGGAAATAACGTAAGATTACATTAAACAATTAAATTTGATTCTTAAAAGATGCTTTCAATACTACAGTCGTAGAAATAGGTAGGTATTGCAAATTTTCTACCAAAGATTTGGATAGTGTAAAACCGGCTTAGTTAATACAAACATGATATAAACATGATATAAAATTTAATTTTGTTATTGAAAAAGGATTGAAGAAAAAATTGCAAAAAACCTTGACGATTTCCAATAATTGGCTGATTAGCGCCAAAATTTTTACGCGAATGGATATAATTGTTGAAATATTTATAGATGCCCATTGAGAGGAAAAAAATATCGCAAAATTACATTTAACAATTAAATTTTGTTCCCAAANTTATTGTTATTAAAAAAGTTTTGAAGAAAAAAGTTGCAAAAAACCTTGGCGATTTCCAATAATTCGCTGATTAGCGCCAAAATTTTTACGCGAATGGATATAATTGTTGAAATATTTATAGACACGCATTGAGAGGAAAAAATAACGTGAATTTTACATATCTATCAAGGCGAATATATGTTTGAATCATATGCTCTCGGCTAATCGAAACCACCCAGAAAAAATCGGCGAAAAGCAAGCGAAAAAAAATTCGAAATAATTAATATCGAAGCGATTATGTAAAAAATGCATTAAATATAAAATATTTATATTAGTTAAATGACATTTCATAATAAATTCTAAAAATGTTTTGGCTGGGATTTGGCGCTCACAAAGGACTGACCTTCTCGACATAGTTTTAAATTTGTTATGGCACATACGATGGGTCCTTAAAATATTAAAATAACTTTCAAGGAGATGCGAAATTTAAAATGATTTCCATCAGCTATACGAATTTTACAAAATCGCCGCCACATACACACACACACACAATGCCGCCAAAGCCGCCGTTCGTTCGCTCGTTCGTTCCTTCTATGATTTTTTTTCATGTGTGCGAATCGCCGTCCGTTTCAGCCATATAGCAGCGACGCCGTGCACCATCATCCGCATTTTTTTTCATCGTTCGAAAAAAATGCAACACATGTACGATTATCTATCAAAAATTTATTTTCAGCCGGCGTTTTACATCTGTAAAGATACAATGGTCTAGCTTAGTTGAATCTAAATATACTATCTGCGGGATTATACGTGGGCTTTTGCGATTTTCTGGAGCTCACGAAAATACGAAAATAGTTTCACATGTAAAAAAACTACTTATGATATATTTTTCTCAACCTCTCTTTCGTTGTTTCAATGCAATTTGTCATCATCGTATATGTAGAGGGCATGATCTTGAACGTGCCGGCGATGAATCGTAAATATGCGAATGATGCGAATCAATTGATTAAATATGCGACTGATGATCGTCCGTCCGTCATCACAATCACCGCATGTGCAATTTTCTAGGTTATGTCATCTCTACGAGGTACGAGGAGCGGTGTCGTCTCGCAACAATCAATCAAAATTTTTCCTCATCGTGAATGCGATTTATTTTGTGCGCGGCATGCAACAGCAGCCACCTCTCTCTCCATCATCCGTGCCGCTGTTTTGACGTTCGGTGGTGTTCGGGGACCCCCAGGTCCCCGGTTTCCTGGCAGCATGCCCGCCGTCACCTACAGGTATCTACCCGAGATTATAAAAGCAAGCGAATTCAACAACTCGATGCCCGTTCCGTTCTGCAGCTTAAACGTTTCGTCTCTTATGGGGGCCTAAGCCTCGTTTTGTGTAGTTTATAATAATAATTAATTAATTTTATAATTAAATTTTGTGCCAAAGTGATACCACTGGGACCACTTTTATAATACGATTGTGATCGCACAGTAAGTCTAAACCAATACCTAAAATATAATTATTTTTTCATCATTGAGAATCCAGTAAAATAGAATGTGTGAATAGCTTGGTGTATTATATCCTGGTGTGCGTGTGTGTGATGTATTTTTTTATATAAATATACATAATTCTTTTTGGCACGGTGCCCGACCCCCAGGCTACACTTCCCTAAAAATAAAATTCAAACTAATGACGCATTTAAACCATATACACATACACGTAAAACGTTCAAAATTAATCCCGAGCTGGAACGTCGTTATGTTAAAATGCGCGATCGGTTTTATTAATAATTAGTGCTGCAAATTTATCCAAACAAACAAATATACAACGAAAAACAACTTTCAACAAATACAATTGTGAAGTTGCGCTGCCGGTCGGTCCAAATTTGCATTCACTACCAACATTGTTTTGCCTCTCTTTTCGTAGTTCAAATGCGACAACAACATACCACTTATTTACGCATCAAATTTTATTTATAGGATGCGCGATATTGACACGTTTAATTAGAGAAAAAATGTAGCTAAACTATTTTTAAAAAAAGAACACCGGTGTAGTAGCGGTTTACATTAATTAATCGCGGTGTAACGTATAGATGGTTGCCTAGCTTAAATTTGAATGAAAATTTCATCAAAATTGCATTTGAAACAAACAATACAATTTTGAAGTTGGTTTGAATGAAATTTTACTCTACAAAAACGAATTAAAATTAATTCAACTTTAAATTATTAAATCATCATCATTAACGAGGAATTTCCGGATATAAAAGGAATTTAATTGACATACGGAATGAAGCTGTCTCTGTATGGATAAATGGACAAATGACAAAGTCACCATAAACAAAACAGCAAAATAATCATGAAAACATTGTGGCAATTTACGTCATCGTTGCGCAATAGCAATGACGTGTGCACAATGCTAATCAGCATCATCCAATTAGAAGTTAACACGGCAACGAGCGCAATTCAAACTTGGCGCCGCATTTCCGTATCGGCCAATCGGCTTGTTCCACATGAAATCCAGCATGCCACTTACGAAATTCGAACGACGTTCGACGGATGCGACCTACGAACGGGGCTTCCATTTAGGATTCAACGCCGAAACGACATGCGATGCGCACGTAATTCATATACGTGTCTATCGTTCGGTCAAAAACTGCGTAAATCTGATCACAAGTTCCGTGCAATTTGAATTCGCATTCCTACCACCGAGCGATACCGTTTCGTTTAGATGGCGTTGTAGTTGCACATTTTACATTTTGACAAGTAATAAGTTATGCATAGTCGAACGTTGCACGAAAAAATCGGAAAATGTTAGTTTTTTTATCGTTATTGAATGCATTGGACAATACGCAGTGATAAAGTAGCATCGCTAACACACAATCATTACAATTTTAGCCTTCGTTATAGGTGAGTTTTGATTATCCAGCCGTCGTTTTCACATACGAACGGAACATAAAAAAAGAGGCGAATGTGAGGCGGAAAAAATAGGCAGCATGTGTGGTGTGTAAATGAACTCGTGCAACACGTCACACGATATCAGAATAATATCGCAGAATTACGAAGCGTTTTTTTTTTGTTTAATGTGTGTGGTGATTCGTAGCGTACTCGCATGAATGGATTTCGTATTGTGTGTCGTGTGTGCAAAAATCACAACCTAACCTCACTTTTTCGTTTTCACGATGTTCACACCGTGTGTGTTTGCTCTCTTTGCAGAAATATTGACTGACGATTAAGTATGGAGGACGCCCACTGTAAAACCCTTGAGGAAGTAGTAGGCTACTTCAATGTAGATCAGGACCGGGGTTTAACTCCCGACCAGATCAAAAGGAACCAGGAGAAATACGGACCGAATGGTATGGAATTGCTAAACACACAAATTAAACAACGATTGATCTAATCTTTTGATTAATTTTCCTTGCAGAATTGCCCGCCGAGGAAGGAAAGTCAATATGGCAATTAGTTTTAGAACAATTCGACGATCTTCTAGTCAAAATTTTATTATTAGCCGCTATTATTTCTTTCGTACGTACTATACACATCTCGCAACGACGTCTGACTAATCATATTATATTTGTAGGTTCTTGCATTATTTGAAGAACACGAAGATGCATTCACAGCTTTCGTAGAACCATTTGTAATTTTGCTTATCCTTATTGCAAACGCTGTCGTCGGTGTGTGGCAGGTAAATAAATTGTTTAAATTTGGAAGGAAGCACATTGGCAAGTGGCAGCTATTTTCTAACGGTGATGACGACGACGTAATCACGAATAATTATTACACAAACTTGGTTAGAAAATGGCTGTCCGAGTTCGAAGATGCATACATTGATGCGAATTATAGTGCTTGGTCATGATGATGTACGCTAATTGAGTCGTTAAAATCGACATTTTATTCGTGAACGTTTTAATGTATGTGGTGACACGCATTCGTCGTATATTACATTTTCTAGCTGAATTCACGTGCTAATTGGCTCTATTTCCAAATTAAATTAACGAATACAATATTTCACACAATTTGTGCGTAGTACTTGTTTGTTAATTTGAGACGAATTCTTATGCAGTGTGCATTTTATGAATTTTGACATTGAAATAATTTGTTAGATAATGCGGGAAGCGATTGATAACATGTTGCAAAAAAATGCTTCAAATAGCTACTAGAACAAGCCGGGCGCGCGTTCTGCGTTCTACATTTTATTGTTTAATTTAGCGTTGGGAAAGCAAAACAGCAAGTAAATATTGCCTTTGTATGGTTAAAGCATAGCCGTGTTTGTGTGATAAAAAATTCAACTTCGTGCTGTAATATGAAATAATCGCTAATCGATTGGCTAATTAATTATCGTGCTACGATTTTTGATTATATTCGTTTATTGCGTAAATATTTACACGCAATTATTTCCGATAAATTGATTGGATTAATTATCGCCTTATTTTTTTTATTCGCTCATTGTTTGGGCATTGATTATTGAATTTTCCATTAAAAGTTTATTCAAAATCAACCAACCAGCAGCGCGCATCGCATCGTTTTTCGCATATGCACATTATTTGTCTTGTTTATTTATTATTTTTTGTGTTCTATCATTGACGTCATTGTTAAATATTGTGTATATACATACTTAGGTTTTACAATCTAAGAAATTATGTCAGTGCTTATCGGGTTCGAGGCGTATATGTGGAAAAAATACACACACATACACATACACAAGGTGGAAAATTATAGCAATTATGACGTGCCGAATAAATTGTACAAATACCACCGCATCGAATTCCAAAACAAAGACAATACAAAACGAAACGTAGTTTGCTAATATATGCACAGGTAGCTGGCAAATGGTAATAACGCAAAACAATGCCGCACGGTTATAATTTATTAGAAAAATCTATTTTTGGTTGATGTGATTTTTTTATTTGCCATATAACTTGTCATAAAACATTTATTTTATTTGCTATTATATTATGTAAGTCGAAATTATGCACTTTGCAATAATTTTCTTCCATTTCGGACTGTTTTTTTTTTCATTATTATTTCATTAAGCAAAACTTGTTTACGTAATATTGTTCATCTGACAAAATACAATATTTTTATTTCAATGAAATGAAATGTTCCGTGCGGAAAAAATCAGCACTTTGTTTTCGTTACTGCTCTTGCTGAAATATTTAGCGCAAATAAACAACAATTTTCTTTTATTTTGGACTCTTTCGATTAATTAAAACATGATTATATAATTAATTGGAAATCTGACAAAATTAAGATATATTTTATTTCATTTAAACGAGTAGCACAAGCCTGAGCAATGAATAATTTTCTTCCATTTCGGACTTTCTATTAAAACATGTTTATATAATTCATTGAAAATCTAACAAAATTACAATGTTTTTCTATTAATAAAACCAACTGTTCCGTTTGGGAAAAACATGCTTTCCTGTTGAAATATTTATGTAATGATCAAATTTTAATCCATTTCGGACTTTTTTTTCTTATTAAAACATGTTTATGTAATTAATTCGAAATCTGACAATATTTTTCTTTCAATGAAACAAGATGTTCCATTCGGGAACAAAATTCGGCAGTTTGTTTTCGTTACAGCTCCTGTTGAAATATTTAGCGCAAATCAACAACGCCACCGCAAGCAAGCACATATGCAATGTTTGTGTGTTGATGCGTTGTTTATTTGGCTGACACAGAAAATGTGCACATTAATGAAGTTTCCTCGATGTCTGCCAAGAATAATGCAACGTGACAATGGCATTACTACAACACTCTTGTCTTGTGTGGTTTTTTTTGCTCTCTATGCAAATTGAGTGTGCTTCTTCATCCTCCACACTACTACTGAGATATGTTTAAAAATACTTTAAGTGCGACGCGTGTCGTTCGTGTGCTGCTGTATATGTTTTGCGCGCGCTAATAGATTCTATTTATATGTATATATTGTGGAAATATGCACTCTTGACGAAGCACTTGCAAGATTTCTCCGTTCTTCGCTCATTACGAAACAATCCTTGAAAAAAAGCCCCGTGTGCTGTTTCTGCTTCGATCGTTTTTGTTTTTGCTGCTATATCCTATATTTTTAACCGCAAACAGAGGAAAATTGAGAAAACGTAAATAATACAGAAGTTGAATGTATGTATGTACTAATACGTATACAATACACACCGTATATATAGTTTGCAAAGCGCGAACAGAGTACAAAACATGAAAAACTAATTGGCGGTGATTAATAATCACGTCGATGTTTTAGCCTAGTTAGCAAAATGTTTTGACCAAATTTGGTAGGTTGTCGGTCGCGCACAATTATTTATCATCATCAGCTGCGTTTGTGCCTGCGTTTTTGTTTATCATTCGATGAGGAAACAAGCAAATAGGCGAAATTCTATCATTTCTATTCGTTTCGTATTGAATAACACGATCGCGAAGCGAATTTAAATTGTAAATGTGATGCGAGATTTTTATGACAACGAAATGTGCACGATAAGCAAAATTTGATTGTTTATGCTCAACAAATTTCGTTTGTTTAAACAATTGGGACAAATGTATGAAAGTGTTGAAAAGCAAAATGCGCTCTGCCTTGAAATTCAATTTACAGCTTTCTATTTCACAAAAATTGCGTTTATTTTATTATGTAAAATCTAGCAATAAACAAATTTGTTCAATAGTGTATCGAAAGTAGTAAAATTGCTATAAAATTATTTAAATTTTCTATTCAACAATTATCTAGTTGTTTTTTTCGCGAGATAAAGAAAAATATATAAACTTTGAGTAAAATAATAAAAAGTTTGGAATGGAGCAATGTAATTTCGTCTTTCCTTAAAGCAAATACATATTTTTGAACATTTCTTATCATATATGTTTTCTTTTGGCAAATAGTAGTAGTCCTTCCTGTTTACCGTCTGAATACTTCTTTAAATAAAAATATATAAATCTGAAAATAAAATTATTGCAAAATTCCAATAAACATTTAAAATTAGATGATTGGCAATAAAGTTAAACAAGTTTGTCACAAGCAAATACATACTTTTGAAATGTTTTCAGATGAATATGTATCTTTTATTTTAGCAATTAGTGGCTGCCCTTTCAATGTTCTGTGACAACAAATTAGATTTAAATTAATGAGAAAGTTTTGAAGATCAGATTACAAATTACATGAAGGAAATTTTATACTGAATTAATGCATTAATACTTTTTGTTGAACTTAAACGCGGTTCGCTCGTAAGCTACATTATTTTCAATTTTTATACTACAAGTGATTAAAATAATTAATTCTTGCTAATCCTATAAAACAAACAATGGTATTAAAAATTTTACTGTTTATTAAACATCTTGGCTTTACAAAACGTGTCTATTGAGCCAACAAAAATTATTTTTTTTATCAATAATCGATAAGAATTCACTTTATAAATTAGAGAAATAATAATTATAGCCAAACATTTTCAAATTTGTCAATAAAATTTAGTTATGAAACCGTTTATAGTTCATAAAATTAAATGGGAGTTTTAGAAAATACAAAATAGCAGGATATAAAAAAACAAAAATGGTAGCTTAAAGTTTTGTTTTAAAACTCTTCCAATAAATTAAACCTGTTATTCCAACTATGAATTTTGTTCTCTATATATCCTGCATTACCGTAGATTATGAACTGCCAGCCACAACAACTTCAAACTTTTTATGATATATATATAAAATCGCGACATCAACTGACCAACTACAATAATTCTAATACGACATTTAAATAAAATATTGAACTTGAACTCGTCTTGCATAAGCGTGTGTGTGCAATATTGCGTCAATAACCTCGCGTTGCAACACAACATATTCATTAATGCGCGTTTGTATTGTTTTAGGAAAGAAATGCCGAATCAGCCATTGAAGCCCTCAAAGAATACGAACCAGAGATGGGTAAAGTTGTGCGCGGCGACAAATCCGGCGTGCAAAAGGTTCGCGCCAAGGAAATCGTGCCCGGCGATATCGTTGAAATATCAGTCGGTGACAAGATTCCCGCCGACATTCGTTTGATCAAAATCTATTCGACCACCCTTCGTATCGATCAATCCATCCTGACTGGTGAATCCGTCTCCGTCATCAAACACACCGATGCTATTCCAGACCCTCGCGCCGTCAACCAGGACAAAAAGAACATCTTGTTTTCGGGCACCAACGTCGCCGCTGGTAAGGCGCGTGGTGTTGTCATCGGCACCGGCTTGAACACCGCTATCGGCAAGATCCGTACTGAAATGTCCGAGACCGAAGAAATTAAGACTCCATTGCAACAGAAATTGGACGAATTTGGTGAACAATTGTCAAAGGTTATCTCTGTCATTTGCGTCGCTGTCTGGGCCATCAACATTGGTCACTTCAACGATCCCGCTCACGGTGGCTCATGGATCAAGGGTGCCGTCTACTATTTCAAAATCGCCGTCGCTCTTGCTGTCGCCGCTATTCCAGAAGGTTTGCCCGCTGTCATCACCACTTGTCTCGCTTTGGGCACACGTCGTATGGCCAAAAAGAATGCCATTGTACGCTCCCTCCCATCCGTCGAAACTCTTGGTTGCACCTCTGTTATCTGCTCTGATAAGACTGGTACCTTGACCACCAACCAAATGTCCGTCTCACGTATGTTCATCTTCGAAAAGATTGATGGCAATGATAGCTCCTTCCACGAATTCGAAATCAGCGGCTCCACCTACGAACCAATTGGTGAAGTCTTCTTGCGCGGCCAAAAGGTCAAGTGCGCCGAATTTGACGCTTTGCACGAAATGGGAACTATTTGCGTTATGTGCAATGACTCTGCTATCGATTTCAACGAATTCAAACAAGCTTTCGAAAAGGTCGGCGAAGCCACTGAAACCGCTTTGATTGTATTGGCTGAAAAGATGAATCCATTCGGCGTCCAGAAGGCTGGTGATCGTCGTGCTTGCGCTATCGTTGTCCGCCAAGACATTGAAACTAAATGGAAGAAGGAATTCACCTTGGAGTTCTCTCGCGATCGTAAATCCATGTCCTCATACTGCGTCCCATTGAAACCATCTCGTCTTGGAAACGGACCCAAATTGTTCGTTAAGGGCGCCCCAGAAGGTGTCTTGGATCGTTGCACACACGCTCGCGTCGGCTCCCAAAAATTGCCACTTACCAACACCTTGAAGAACCGCATCTTGGACTTGACCAGACAATATGGTACTGGTCGTGACACACTCCGTTGCTTGGCCCTCGCCACCGCTGACTCACCAATCAAACCAGAAGACATGGACTTGGGCGACTCCAACAAATTCTTCACCTATGAAGTCAACCTTACCTTTGTTGGTGTTGTTGGCATGTTGGATCCACCACGTAAAGAAGTCTTGGACTCTATTGCTAGATGCCGTGCTGCTGGTATCCGTGTCATTGTCATCACTGGTGACAACAAGGCCACCGCTGAAGCTATCTGCAGACGTATTGGCGTTTTCACCGAAGAAGAAGACACCACTGGCAAATCCTACTCTGGCCGTGAATTTGATGACTTGCCCATCTCCGAACAGAAATCTGCCTGCGCTCGCGCTCGCTTGTTCTCCCGTGTCGAACCATCTCACAAATCCAAGATTGTTGAATACTTGCAATCCATGAACGAAATCTCTGCCATGACTGGTGATGGTGTCAATGATGCCCCCGCTTTGAAGAAGGCTGAAATTGGTATTGCTATGGGTTCTGGTACCGCTGTTGCTAAGTCCGCCTCTGAGATGGTACTTGCTGACGATAACTTCTCATCCATTGTCGCTGCCGTTGAAGAGGGTCGCGCTATCTACAACAACATGAAACAATTTATCCGTTACCTTATCTCTTCCAACATTGGTGAAGTCGTCTCCATTTTCTTGACTGCCGCTCTTGGCCTTCCCGAAGCTTTGATTCCCGTACAACTCTTGTGGGTCAACTTGGTAACTGATGGTCTTCCAGCCACCGCTCTCGGTTTCAATCCTCCAGATCTTGACATCATGAAGAAGCCCCCACGTAAAGCTGACGAATCCCTCATCTCCGGCTGGTTGTTCTTCCGTTATTTGGCTATTGGTGGATACGTAGGTGCCGCTACCGTTGGTGCTGCCGCTTGGTGGTTTATGTACTCTCCGGACGGACCACAATTGAACTACTACCAAGTCGTACGTAACAAATTTATTTATTTATTAGCATACATAATTAATTGATTTTGTTTTACATTTTAATATTATTATTATTATTATTCTTAGACACATCACTTGGCTTGCATTGGCGGTGGTGATGAATTCAAAGGAGTTGACTGCAAACTCTTCACTGATCCTCATCCAATGACCATGGCTTTATCTGTCCTTGTCACCATTGAAATGTTGAACGCGATGAACAGCTTGTCTGAAAATCAATCGTTGATTGCCATGCCACCATGGTCCAACATGTGGTTGGTTGGCTCAATGGCTCTTTCCTTTGGTCTCCACTTTGTCATCCTCTACGTTGAAGTTCTTTCCGTACGTATAAAAAACTGAAAAAATACATTGGAGTCACTCCCTCTATCTTAAAGTCTGACGGTTTATCTTGGAGAATGTGGCAAACTATATGTTCTCTTTTCAAGGCACTTGCTGATTGAAAGTTACTTTATATTAAAGGGAGTGCACTGTATATACAATTGCGTTACGCTTTGGAAACACGAATTTTGATTGAATTTCTCTTTCTTTGTTTGTTTTATACAGCAAATCTTCCAAGTGACACCTTTATCAGGAGATGAATGGCTCACCGTAATGAAATTCTCCATCCCAGTGGTATTGCTTGATGAGACACTTAAGTTTGTTGCAAGAAAAATTACAGACGGTGAGAATCCAATATACACTGTGTGGGGCATCGTGCTCATGTGGGCTGTGTTTTTTGGCCTGATTTTGTTTGGGCCGCTTTAATTTATATAAAACAAAAACATAATTATTAATAATATAATACGATATACATACATAATAACTCCTTACTTAAATTAATAATAAGTCCTCCTGTTTTTTGTTTTTTTTTATTTTCTTTTTAATTTTACAATTAATTTAATTGAGTTTTTTTTTTAATTAATTTGTTTGTTTGTACATTTTTGCTACCATCACTACCTCTGCAGACGAGGATTATTTATTACTAATCCTAATATTTATAATAATCTGTATAATTGTAATAAGCAAACGTATTGAAAATTCTGCAGCCAAAAAAACAAAAAACAAAAAACAAAATTTTGTTAAGATTGATTTAAAATTTGATAAAATCATATTGTGAATAATGTGACAGTAGAATAATTAATTAAGAGATAATTTAAATATAGTCGTAATTATTTTCTTTTCTTTTTTGAAAAACAATGTGTGTATGGGATGAGCGCTTCTACATGTGCTCAAAACTTTAATCTAAACTATACAATTTTTTATATCATAAATTTTTTAATTGAACGAAATCTTCCGAAATACAAAGTATAAAGTATCATATAAGTTTTTTGTGTGTTGTGATTTAGATGAAAACTATATAATTGAATACATAAATATGAAAAACTACAAAACGAAACGTGCATTACAAAGACTATTTAATTAATTGATGGTAAAACTAAAGACTGACACGATTGTCCAAACGTATTTCCAACGAAACCAAATTGAGTTTCCTGACTGATGTACCTCGTACTTATTAAATTAAATTAATTAGTTGCAATATTGTCCAAAAAGCAGCTGTAGTAGATCGATTTCGCTGCACAAAATTTGAGCGAATGATTAATTATTGTATTTGTAAATTAATCGTTACGCTAATTGGACGTGTATATTATTGATGTGAAAACAATCGTGTTTGGTTGCAGTTTAACCGAGAAAAAACCTAGTTGACAAATATTTATTTCATATATTCAAACGATTACTGCATTTTTTTTACTTTATTAATTAGTTGATTTGCATAAAAATAATTTTTATAGACAAGAAAATGTAAATAATTAATTTGTAACGGGAATTCAAAAAAAAAAAAATGAAGATGTTAATGAATAAAATAGAGAAATGTTAATATATTATAGATAGTGTGGATTTGCATTTTTGTAATTCTGCTTATTTGTATGTTTACACTTTATTTGTATCTTACTAACAATTTAATAGTTTTTTTTATTAAAAATATTGCTGATTTTACACGACGTTTTTTTAGGTAAGTTTTTTTTTAATTTTTAATAATCTAGGTAGATTTTTTTACAAATTACTATACAATCATAATGAATCGTTGATTGATAATACGATATTTTTCATTTCACAGTGTCACTCCCTGTCCAACTACACGAATAAGCAAGTGGCTCAACTCCAAGACTATGAGAGCACTTGTGTGCGCTGTTATTGTGTGTAATTTTATTTTTAAAACAAAACAAGTTTATTTATAATTATTAAATATTAAAGTTGATACGAATCTTGTCTTTGTTCTGGTTCTGAAAGCAAGATTGTTTAATTATAATTTATTTATTTATACGTAAACTTAATTGGAAGCTGGTCTTCTTCGTTAATTGCTGAATAATTTTAATTGATTTATAATTTTTCTGTTGCAGCTGATCAAGTTGTCATAGACAAATGGACACATAATTAAAATAATGTTAAAATAAGTGAAGACTTGTACAAAATTTTTATTTTGATTTTATTTCAATTTCGATCACAATTCTCAAACAAAACCAAAAAACGATCTTCATCCTCTTAATTTTTCTTTATTTTTGAGGCTTTCACTTAGGACTAATCAATATTGTAATTATTGTTCTCTTCGTGCTATTATTATAATTATTATTATAAACAAATGGAAGAAAAATAAAAACCAAGTTTTTAGTTGTCAAAAACCAAGGAGCTTCATATTCTCTAACATAATATTCCAAGTAATTAAAACATACGTTACATATGTATTAGAAAATATGTAAAAAGTCAAATCCCATTTTATTTGTTACCAAGTATATGATATTTAAGAAAAAATAAAACTGCAGAAAAAGAGTTAAACATTTTCTTTCGGTTTATTTTCTACCTTACCCCAACACATACAATGCCTTCAACAAATTTAAATTATCCCAAAGTGGCAGGAAATTGAAATCGATAGGATTCAATGACGAGGGAAGACGGATTGTTAACCACTGTATTTACAAGGTAGAACAGCTGTTTTCATTAAACATCCCATGTTCAAAACAGTTCCGTGCCTTAAACAGATATTGAGTGATTAATGTTTGAATTAGAGCCCATTTAAAAAAAAAACATTGACATTTTGATGGACGAAAAATAATGTTCCGTCCGTATTGACTGGATAATTGTTATCATCTTACATACAGTGTGTCCCCGGATCGACTTCACTATAGGGATAATTCATCGAAATATTTGGAGTCTTGTGCTGCCGCTTTGAAATCAACCCCTGCTTAGTCTGAAATGAATTTTAAGCATATTTTCACTTTTTTAAAATTTAAGGGGGGGCTGATAATGGG
>JARJDW010017689.1:0-17258 GCA_030264715.1 Adinopsis sp. GC000173 | reverse complement strand
TGCCTATTAAGAAAATTACGAAGTGTGTGTAAAATTGGACTAGAAAAGATGAAAAACTTGTGCAAAAATTTCTCACTTATATTTTCTCACTTTGAATGGATTGAATGACCAATAATTCAGATAACGTAACAATTTTCTTTAAAATTTAATGCCTGTTATTAAAAACGATGGATGTCTATATAAAGTTGGAGTAGAAAAGTCAAAAAATTTAAGTAAATTTTATACGATGTTTACATTTTACACGTTAATTAATAATAAAAGCATCACTAGTCATTTGCAAGAAGTTTCTTAAAAAATGTCATTGTGAATCGATGAATGTATAAAATTGAACTAGAAAAATGGAAAAATTTCTAGATTTTTTCTATTTTTTGATGATTTTCGTGTAGAATATTTAATGTTTTTTACACAAATATACAATTATATAAAAATCATGTTCAATCATACCTTATTTCTTTAAAATCGGACATTAACTAATGAAACATTGGCATGCTATTAAGTGATTGCGGAGGAAAGGCAGCTAATAGGTCGCAATTGATTTTGCTGCTGTTGCTGCCTTTTCGATTCCTTTTTGTGAAACGAATGTGTTGTTGTGTGAATAAGATTAATTTAACACATGATTGAATCTTTTTGTGATTTCGATTTTTGATATACACAACATAACATATCAACAACGACAGCTACCTATATATGTAACACACAAACGTTACGTGATTAGTCGTGCATAAAATATACTCTGTTTTTATTATATATATAGATAGATAGATTAAATTATGTAATAAGTGTTATTAATTGACCAAATTTACAGTCAAAAAGCAAGCAACACGGCACTAATAGAAAAATCACGTAATGTAGTTTTAATGAATTACGAGTGGAAAAAACGATTGCTTTTATCTTTCCGCCTTCAATTCAAGCGGTATTAATTATGAAAATAAAAGTTCTATGAAAGGTGTTTACTTGCTCATGAAATATATAAAGTGAAACAAAAAACAAATACACAATACAACATAATATAATTTAATAAACATTTCTAAAAATAGAAAGCCTAAATTGGTGTTTAATGATATTAAACAATAAAGCAAAGTGGAGATAATAGAAACCAAACAACTAAAACATGTTAAAAATTATCAAATCGATGATAATTTGTTCGAATAGGTGAAGTGTGCATAGATGAAAAGAGAAAGAGAGAGAGAGAGAGAAAAAAAACGAATTTTTGAGTGGTTTTTCCATTAATAACATTAATGGTAATTATCATTAAATGACAGCAAATAAGATAATAGGCGCTTTATCTGCGCAACCAATAAAAAAAATCAATTAATCATTTATGTATTTTTTCACAATGCCTCTCTTCCTGCCCACATACACATACACACATAGATATATACGATTTTCATGCTTTTCACTCAACGACTACGTGAAATTGATTAAAATAATTGCATAAATAAATAATAATTAGCGTAAAATACTTAGTGGAACACATATATATGTGTATGTATGTGTGTAATTATCGTTGATGCACATCGCACATCAAAAAAAAAACGCAAAGTGTAGCACTGGCGATCTGTCTTTGAGACAAGAAGTTAGTTAGAGGATGCGAGGAGGAAGGGCGCATCGGCGGAATGAGGTTGGTTGGGAGAGCCGAGCCGGTCGCCTAAGGATCATTTCGATTTCTTCAATTATACATTTTTCTACACATACACATTCTTCTGGGTTAATATTTCCCATGGATTTTTTCTGATTTATTTTTATGTAGTAGATATACGAGGGCTGGATGGCAAGTTAGAGGCAATGTCCATTTATGCTAGTGTTATATACGAAAAACAAAGAATTGTACTTTCTTGAGAAGCTAAATAAAACATTTGAAAGATAAAATTGAAAAATAAAAAACCTATATAACCATGAAATGTTTAACATAGAATATAATTGGAAGGTTATTGATGCAGCCTATTTGTTAGTCTTTCTTTGATTTATATCTTGTTTAAAATTTTGTTCAAACAAACTGCGACAAATGAAAATTTTCAAAAATTTTATATAAACAACTATAAAAAACACACTACTTGTCCTATCAAATCAATTTTTACCAATTAATGATACAATTTAGACTGAGAACTTTTTATTCTATTCTCGTATTTCACTCCCGATTCTCGAACACACGATAATTGAAAGATAAAGATAAAAATGAAAGAAAAATGTGCAAGTTTATAAAATATTTTAGCCACGAAATATAATTGAGAGACTAGAAATGTAAATTTATGGCACCTATTCTTAGTCTTTCTTCAATTTATATCTTATTTAAAATTTTGTGACGAGACCTTTACCTTTAGTTTAAATAAACTGCGACAAACGAACATTTTGAAAACTTTAATATAAACATTTAACAATTACCATTTTTTCAACTTTTTATTTAACCCTCGTATTTCACTCTAATTACGATTGCACAAGATTTAACACTATTACTTTTAACCGCCAGCGACTACTGTTTAAGGAAAGTCACTCAGTCTTTTTTAATGCATTTTTAATATTCGTCGGGACCACCCTGTATATATTACATTATGTTATAAATGAAGACGTTTTGCTCTCTCTTTCTCTCTTTCGACGGATAATTGCAAACATCGCATTACACCTTACCATAGTATTGTTAATGAATTACATTATTTGCGCATGCAAAGTACCTATAACGTATCACGCGGATTAATTTACTATATGGTGAAAAACCAAAATATGTAAATGCACCATTACCTGTCGTCCTTGATATAACATCTAAACGCGATAAATAAGCTTGCCTTATATATGGTATGCTCTGCATCGGAGTGTGTTGTGTGTATTTTTCACATTTTAAAAATGTGGTAGTATTTAATTTTTTTTTTTCTTAAAGAAAAAAAAATAGGTATCGATTCTCGAGAAGAAGGAGAAGGCACTCGCGCGCTGCTAGAAAGGTGTGGATTCCTTCTTCCACTAGGAATTATAGAAAGCCTGTTTACAATCAAGATCAATCGTAGAGACATAAATTCAAATAAGTCGTGTCTCTCCTCATCTGGATGTTGTGATGCTGTTGTTGTTGTTGTTGTTGTTGTTGTCGTCGTTTTTTTTTCTCATCGGTGGGTTTTTTTCTTCATTTCGTGCGCTTCTCGCGTATTGCCTCCTATCAGAACTACACGAAGCGCAAACTTGAAACACTGGTTTTTTATTTTATTTTTCATTTCAAAACAACTCGCGCGCGCACAACCAATTCGTTCAATTATCAATCGGCAATTAATTGCAATTAATAAATGTTAAAAAAAACATATTAAAATGCAATTTTTCTTTAATTTTTCATTAAAATCAAATTCATTCAACTATGTATTGTTAATTAATTTCAATTTCACGTAATAATGGCTAAAAGTTACGGCATATTTTCATTCACGTTATAAAGGATCGAAAAATTATTGGAAAATGAGCTGGTCTGCTTTATTTTTCATTAAAAAATTGTGTACTAATTTGAAACTCGCATAATAACTATGCTAAAAGTTGCGATAAATTTTCATTATTTTATAAAATATCTAGAAAACGCTTAAAAATACAGCTATTAATATTTAAAATATCTCAATTGTACTTAATAAGCACTAAAAGTTCGCACAAATTTATATTATTTCAAAAAAAATCTTGAAAATTAAATTAATTTGTATTTCACGTAATAAATGCTAAAAATTGTTACAAATTTATAGAAAAAACAATTAAAATGCTTGTGAATATATTGTAAATATCTCAATTTTACTTAATAATCACTAAAATTGGCTACAAATTTTAATAAAGATTGAAAAATGTTTGAAAAATGCTCTGTATAATTTTTCATGGAAAGAACATGCAAAATTAATTAATGTTATTACCAATTGCCAATCAATTTGAACCTGATATAATATCTTCTAACAGTTGCTACAAATTTTAGCAAATTCATAAAAAACAAAATTGATAATGCACGAAAAAACGTGTTTATATTTTTTAAATGTCACATACACAGGTTGGTTATGCGTTATTTTTCATTGAAAACAACTCACTCAATAAATTCATTCAATTAGTTTTAATTTTACCATATAATAAATGTAAAAATGCTGCTACTTATTTTTCATTAAAAACAACTCGCACAGTAACAAATTCGTTCAACTACCAATTATTTTATATTGCACATCATTTAATAATAATTGTAATAAATACTAAAAGTTGCTGCCAATTTCTGTACGTATAAATTCATACAAATGTTGAAAAGTTGAAGTGTCATTGATTCGATATGCATACATGGTAAAAAAACTAAGAACACTGACCTGATATTTTGATGTTTAATTTCAAATAAACGTGGTTTTTTTTTTAAAAAAGTGTTACACAGTAAGTAATTTAACTTCACTGTAATGATTAATTTTGATTTTTAATTCGATTTGATGATTGGCTGCTTGAAAATCAATGTTTACTTGTATTTATTAATTTAGTGAAGTTGACTTTAACTCCTTATAAAAAGTGTAACATATGATACTTGGCAATTTGGCTTTACGAATGATTAATTTAATTACCTTTGTTGTTACAAATATTAAAAATAATTTAATTATTTCTTTCGCAATAAGCGCAATATTTTCTTTAATTTAATTTAATCGCACAAACGATATATACCTATTCGATCTTACATTTAATTCAAATAGTGGAAACTAATTAAACTCAATTTATTGTTAAAAAATGCAAGAGTGCAACGAAACTTTTAATTTATATAAAAAGTGTTACATATTTTACTTGGTAATTTAACTTCACGAATGATTAACTTAATTATCTTTGTTATTACACATATTTAAAACAATTTAATTATATTTTGCTTCGCAATGAGCGTACGATTTATATATTCGATCTTATATCTAATTCAAATAGTTGAAACTAATCAAACTCAATTTATTCAATTGCTGAAAAATGCATAGAGCGCACCAAAACTTTTGCAATGAATGAATGCATTGAAAATTAGATAGCGAGGGCGATGGCAAAAAAGAGTCCCGATAATTTTTCGTCGTTAAAGTTTTTCCACCATCCATCCATCCAATGCGTTGTTGCATTGGAAGGATAGTGTTTCGTTTGTACCGCTAGGTGTGCAACATTATATGCAATGCACGTTCAAACAGTGCATTTGTACGACCTCTTTAGCCATAAATAAACGCCACACAGCGCACTGCTGCTTGCAACAAGCGCAGAATGAAAGAAAAATCCATCTAAAGCCGGTTCATCCACTTTAATTCGTTTTTTTCTCTCCGTCTTCTTCTTCTACTTCTACTTCTTCTTCATCATTGTCGTCGTCGTCGTCATCATCATCGCGCTTTGTATCGTCGCTCCTGCCTGCTCGCCTGCCTGAATGTGTTGTGATTTTTCTTAAATCAAACTTGTTCGTATTGACCTACACACACAGAATTGCACATTCAACACAAAGAATAAAAAAATAAAACGAGAGAAGCGAAATAAGACTACAACCACATCGATTTGTATTGAAATTTATTCAAGATTAAATGCATATAACCTCGATTTTAAATGTCTTGTGTGGAAAAAAGCACGAAATTCTGCTTTTGCTCGACTTTACTTGCTCGCTTATGCTTATGCTTGTTAGTCAGCCGGTCGTGTTGTTTGTCTATTTCTAAAAATTTTTTATCGATTCGCTCCTTCGCTTCTTGCATCATCTCCGTTTCGAATCGGAGAAACTATCAATATATATTATAAATTTTTTACTACACAGCTTATTAACATATAAATATGAAGTGTGAGTATTAGCATTTCGGGTCCGAAATGAGCGAGCGTAGAAAAATAAAAAAAAGTTGCATCAGCATTTCGTTTTTTCTTTTTCTTCTTCTTCGTCTGCGCATAATTTATTATACCGCTTGAGTTATGTGGTGGCGCTTAGAGCGTTCGGTAAATTACGATATGGGCTTATTTGGCTTGTTGTAACCTGTGGTTTTCTAATAAAAAATCCATTTCGAAAAATAAAATTAGAATCTATTTAAAATGCATGCATTAACTACCGATTATTAAATCAAAAACACAACACTACTAAAATAAAATTGAGGAAAGATGTAAAAAATATCATTTTCTGTTTCTTTTTCTAGTTTTTGAGCTATTTTCTTTTTTGTTTTGGTTAAGAATTGAACACTTACCGTTTTCCTAACGATGTTGTACGCCAGTTCTGTTTGTTTTCTGAGTATTAAGCAGTTTTCTTTGAGTTTTGCTAAAAAAATACAAAATTATTCAATTCCTTGCAAGATTACTGTTAATACTTGCGATTTTGTGGAGTTAATTTTGTTTGTTTATCGGGTTTTAAGTCATTTTCTTTGAGTTTTGTTACAAAAGTGCAAAATTATTCAATTACCTAAAAATTACTGTTAATACTTATGATTTTAAGCGAAAATTTAGGAAGAAAAGTACCAAAAAAAGGGAAAATTTGGGGGAAAATGTGAGAAATATCAATTTCTGTTACTTTTTCTCGTTTCTGAGTTATTTTCTTTCAGTTTTTATTAAGAATTGAACATGTACTGTTTTTCTAACGATTTTGTTCGCTAATTTTGTTTGTTTTTCGGGTATTAAGCAATTTTCTTTGAGTTTTGTTAAATTGCAAACTTTGAATGAAAATTATTATTTCTGTTTCTTTTTCTGGTTTTTGAGGTATTTTCTTGTAGTTTTTATTAAAAATTCAACACTTACTGTTTATCTAACGATTTTGTTCGCTAATTTTGTTTGTTTTTTGGGCTGTAAGCAATTTTTTTTGAGTTTGGTTAAAAGATTGCTAAACTACTATTGTCAACTTTGAATGAAATTTTAGTGAGAAGCGTTTTTAAAATCCAAAAAATAAAAAAAAGTTAAAATTATGTGTTTGTTTTTGTGTTTTTCAGCAATTTTTTCTGAATTTTTAATTAGTGTTCTTTTAAAAAACCGTGCAAAATGAAACTTTAAACCTCCATGCACTTATTTGGTGTGATATTCCAATAAAAAACTCATTTCGAAAAGTAAAATTAGAATATTAGAATTTAATATTGTTTATTTAGAATATATACCTATAGTATATTAATATTACATTGAAACTGCCACTAATTTATATTAATAGCCAGTTATTAAATCGACGCTTTGCATAATATTATGGATTTATGGGTCAAATTTTATTATTATTCATTTTATATAGATATATAAATGTAGAATTATAATTTGAATTAATTATTGCGATATATATACACAATAATATTTTTTTCCAAGATGCTTGAAAGCCGAGAAAAAACAGCGCGCACATCAACAAGATTGATTTGTTTTGTAAAATTTCTAATTAAAATATTAATTTAATATCAATTTGTTTGCTAAGGTTCACGACAAGTTCATTCACCTACTTTTTTTCAAAATGAATTAAACTCTCGTATACATACATACATACACGTAGATTGAAAGTGTATTTTTGTCCTTGCAATATTTTTATGCATTAAATTGTCGATCGGCACGCAATCATTGATTGTGTGCTTGCGTTTTTATATCAGCGCGTCGATTTATTTATTACAAAACAGTTAATGATGAGATTAAATGTAAAGAGGGGGGTTAAGGAACTTGTTGTTCATTTTCCGTATAGTTTTTCGAGTGTGTGTGTGTGTGTAATAAATGCGTTATCAATTAATCAATTTCAAGCAAATAGACGTGAATTCCGAATTGATTAAAGCCGTCTAGTAAACAAGGAGACGAGAGGCTCTATGTTAGCTTAGCTAGCTAGCTGCTTCTCTTGTGTGTGTGTGTGCACTTGGCAACAGCATTTTAATAATTGGTTCATTGATTTTTCCTCCTCCATCCACTGCTGCTTCTGCTGTGTGCTCTCCTCCTTCGGAAAAACGTTAACATGCCCGTTGACAGATTATATTATCGCTTTTTAATATACTCGCTCTTTGATTGATTATCATTTAATAACATTTACGTTGATAGATGTACACAAAATGCGATAAAAATAAATTGCGCTAATTCGTATCCGATATATATATTTATTTTTGTTTTGAGAGAGTGAGTGAGCGAGCGAGTGCGATTTTGACGTTGTTGGTTTTGCGTGCAAAACCAAACACACACATCAATTTTTATCATCATGCAATTATTGAAAAAAAAAATTATCACAATCAATTTAGATATTGGAAACAGCAAATCAATTAATTTCAATAATGTATATAAATATATTTCTACAACGCAAATAATGCAATAATTGCCCTAGATAAAATGATTTTCATATTTAGCTAATTTGAGCTAGCAAAGTTTGTTTTTCGTTCTTGTTGACGTCGTTATGGTTTGTCGCACAAGACTGAACGTCATCATTTTATTATCATATGTAATTATTGAAAACTATCGCAAGATATTGAAAACAGAAAATCAATTAAATACATTTTATTAGTAACACGTGGCAAAAATTCGCTATAGCAATCTCTTTTAGGCTATCATGAATAATTTGATCTTTATCTGCAGAAAAATAATTAAGTATTTTATAACAAATTCAAAAAGTAACAATTTGCCACACAAGGTAGTAGAGTAACATTAATTGGGCTAAGTTTGTTTTTCGTTCTTATTGAAGTCGTTATGGTTTGTCGTCATAATTTTATCATGTAAGTAATTAATGAAAACTATCGCAAGATATTGAAAACAGAAAATCAATTAAACAAATATATTTTATTAGTAACACGTGCCAACAAATACATTATAAAAATCTCCTTTAGACTATCATAAATATAAAGATTTCAATTTGTTTAATTTTATTTTTATCTAAAGAAAAATAACGAAGTATTTTATAACAAGTTCAAAAAGTAATAATTTGTGACACAAGATACATGAATACCTCTTTAAAACTGCATGTCATGAATGTAAAAATTATTTAATGTTACTAAGTTATGTTTATAATGAAGAAAAATAACAAAGCATTTTATTATTGCTTAGATCCAGTTAGGTTAACATATTTTTTATCCATTTGTGTAAAAAAAATATACTTCCTATATGGTTTTATCAAAATAATCTACAAATATTCTAATCCTTTTTTTTTGCTAAACATTTTTATGCACAAAAATTAAATGAAATTGCGATATTTGATTTGGATCACAAGCGTCTACCACTCACTCGCATTTTGCACATGTTGCTGCTGCACTGATTTAATTGTTTATCGCTGATGAAATTTGATCCAAATTGACAGCCTCTCTCTCGAAAGATAGTTCGCCGATTGTGCATTGTATGTACGATGATAAATCGGAACGCGTCTCTGACTTTTAATGAGCGAGAGAAGAGCGATCGATTCTCGATGAAATCCGCACGTTGATGTCGTCGCAACGCGCGCCACCAATTCCGTTCATATTCTATGGACGAGGACAAAACGTTAAGATTTATAAATTTCGGACGCAATACTTAGGCTGCATATTTTGAATTGTATTGTTTGGAGTTTAGATGATAAACCATCGACAAAAGAAGGTGATGTAATACGTTTTCGTAATTAATTCGTTTAATAACAATAATTTTTAGGTCATAAAAGTAACAATCAAACAAGCAAGCGAGCGAGCAAGCGACGAGTGGAAAAAAAGCGTTTTATTGCAATTACATTTAAGAATGCTGTTCGCTTTTTATCGCGATAAACAATCTTAAGGTCACATTTTTACAACCGCACATTTCATAATATTTACAATAGATGTTTATTTCAACAACAACAAGCGCCGATTTGATATTTTTTTCTAATGAATACCAAAACGAGCAATAATAAACGGGCGCGGTGGTAAATCTTTCTCCACCACCACCATAGAATATAAATTGTGTGTGAAGTTGAGTAAACAAATTGTTATTGCTGGGTTTTTAGTGTGTAGGTATTGTAACAACAGGTAGTAGCTAAGAAATAAGAGGGAGGAAAAGTTTTAACGAGCGTCTGCGAATTTTCCTCCTTTACTACTGCATCTTCTTCTTCATCTTTTTTCATTCGCCTACGTCTTTCTTTCATCCGTTTTCCCCTTTGCCCTGCGTCTGGTGTATCAAACTTCCGGTAGTAGTAGACGCGCACAATTTATTTTCCTTTTTTTATACACGACGAATACACTTAAATGGGTGCGGGTTTGGCGAATTGTTGCCGGTAAATTAAATTACCGCGTGGCGGAAAAACAAAGCAATATAATGTGATCGTGAAGTGAAAATACCTCGTATAATACTACCTACGTAGGTTAAAAGTACGCTAATGTATTATATGCAATTATACATCATCTAACAACACGTAAATTCAATCGACGTTCGCATACATTTCCATTATGATGATGCGTATCAACAAGTCTTTCTTTGTGGAAGAAAATAAAATGTTTGTTACAAAAAAAAGGTCAAAATTTGCAGTCGAAAATGCTTTAAATGTTTAATTACAAAGGAAGACTAAAAATATAAAACTGGCGTAAAATATGACTTTTTAGAATATAAAAATTAGCAAAATTATAAGAAATATTATCAAAGAGGACTAAAAATGTTTACATGAGACAAATTAATGTATTTACTTTCAAAAAAACAATTGAAAACATTTAAAAAAATTGACATAGGAAAAAATAATAAAAATAAAAAAATAAGCAATAAAAATGGGCAATAGTTTGCAATTATTGTTCAAAATAAGATAAAAGAGACTAAAAACAAGAAATTCTGTTAAAAATCTGATTAATAAGTATTATTATTGTTAAAAATAAGTCAAATACGACTAAAAAACTTAAGAAATGAGACATGAATGCTAACAATTTCTAACAGATATCAAAGTATTTTTAAATTGTTAACAAATATTTAACAAAAAATGGCCAAGAAAGTGTAAAACCGCAAAAATTCTGTTAAAATATGATATTAATATAAATTTTCTTTAAAAATTTTCCAGCAATATATGAAAAAAAGTAGAAATAAAAGTGTCTAATTTATAATTATTGCTAAATTCTATGTAGAATTTGGTTATTAAATGACGAACAGATTTACCTACATTTTTAAGTAAATTCAATTCAATAGACGTTCGCATACATTTCCCTATTATATTGCGTAGATCAACAAGTTTTTCTTTCATTCTTTCCGCGCTATATTTTTTCCAACGCGCTCGCGCTTAGAAAATAAAAATTTGTTTGAGTGTGCGCGCGCGTGAGTCCGTTGCGATGCGGCGCCGTTAATTGTGAATTTATGAACAATAAC
This sequence comes from Adinopsis sp. GC000173, assembly GCA_030264715.1. Classification (NCBI taxonomy): domain Eukaryota; kingdom Metazoa; phylum Arthropoda; class Insecta; order Coleoptera; family Staphylinidae; genus Adinopsis; species Adinopsis sp. GC000173. Next base: position 6,089 of record JARJDW010017689.1, on the reverse strand, counting down.
AATATTCCATTTTTAGATATGTTAATTAGGCGCGCACCGTAAATTATTGTTTATTGGAAAATAAACAAAACACACCATACGATGGCGCTTTTATTAGAAATGATTCATATTTTGATTAGAAATTGACGGAAAAATAACAACAACAACAACGGTTCGTTCGTTCGCTGCTTTTTATCCGCGCGCCCGATCTAAATTGAACGCTGAAAAACAACAATTGAAATTAATTACGATGATTGTATAAGAAATTAGAAAACGCCGTGCGGCGTTTAATATAATTATTTTGTAAAAAATGAAAACGCGGCATTATTAAAATTGCAGCAGCGCATGGAAAAGTTTTTAAGGTCATTCGAGTGAAATTGTGTGCACTTTCTGGGGAAATCTCTTTCCATCGAGGTGGAAGCCGTAAAACATAATGGAATTAATAATATTCAGATGCATCTCTTAGCATTTGTGGATGAACTCCTCGCCTTGTTAGTGGGTTCTCTCTATAATATCGTGTATATAAGAAGGTCGCAGGCCCTCGTGAACTACTTTACTTTTCTTTGTTACGCTGCTTGATAAAAGTGCCCCCTCATACACATACGACTGTCCATCCATTCTTCTTTTTTCCTCGACGACAATGCTGCTGCTGCTGCAGTACGAGGGCATTGATTATCAAACTCTACGTTTTTTTCTTCTTTATTCTTCTTTATCCTTCGCTCCTATTTCAAATCAGAGTAAACAGCGAGCATAAATTAAAGCCTTCTAACAATGAGCGCTTATTTTTTTTTACCTTGATGACATAATACTCTCATTTTATTGCAAAAGAGTTCAACGATCTTTCGAGCCGTTGTTGGGCGATTTTGCAATACGGAATATTGAAACAACACACAGAAGGATTACGGTGTGTGTAAGTGTGTGTGTATTGCTTTTTTTGATCTAATAGTATACATAATATACAGGGTGGTGGTGATTTCAACTAATTAACGTTAATTGGATTATGTAGGGCGCGGCCTACGCGATGACTTTTACAACAAGATAGATAAAAAGGGCAGATAACCGAGCGCTGCTTAAAATATTTTTTAAAAGAGAAAATCATGTAAATTTCTGTGTTCGAAAGAGCAGAAAAATAAATTAGGAAGTGTTTAATAAGTCGTTCCAATAAGTTGAAAAATATTCTAGAAGACGATAAATTACTTAAAATATTTTGAAAGGAAAACACTAAATAGTTTGCGAAAATGCGAGAAAATTAGTCAAAATGGGAATTGAACGCAAACATTTTGTTAAATATATTAATATAAATTTCCAATAATTAGAAAAGTCAATTTATACTTGCAGATAATTAAAATATAAGTAAAAACTGCAAAGAAGATGCAGAAGATCGCTTGAAATGTTTATAGAAAAGAAAATTATCAAGAAAATAATAAAAAAATGGCATAAAAGGTTTAAAAATGCAACAATTTGCTCAAATTAAAAGCAAATAATTGCTAAAAATCTTACTTAAAATATTCTTAAAGAATTGATTAATACGTACTTTTGTCTATAAGTTATAAAGTACGTTAGAAGTGGGAAAAATGATAAATGTTTAGAATGTTGTTAGCAAAGACAATAATGCAAAGCTTATCTTATAAAACAACTAGAATTAACTTAAAAACAGTAAACAACGTAAAAAGCAGCTAATAAATTACAATAGTTTAATAAAATAGAAAAATAAACAATTATTTATCACAAATTGCGCAGATTTGTCTACAAAGTAAACAAACAACATCGCGAATAAACTCTTCTAAACAAACACATTCTAGAAATTTTATAATATGCAAGAGCAATTAGTATATTATTTTTTCTATGAAATATAAAAAAAAGTTGTAAGTGGCATTTACTTAATTCCAAATTGGGAATTATTTAACTTAAAATAATGCAAAGCTTATTTTAAAAAGCAGAAAACTACTAAAATTAACTTAAAGGCAGTAAGGAATATAAAAAGATGCCAATAAATTATAATAATTTAATAAAATCGATGACAAAAACATGCAATAATTTATCACAAATGGCGCAGATTTGTCTAAAAAGTAAATAAACATTGCGAATAAACTTTTCTAAACAAACACATTCTAGAATTTTTTTAATATGAAAGAGTAGGTATAATTAATACATTACTTTGTCTATTAAATAAAAAAGGTGTTAGAAGTGGGTTTTAATGTATTATTACATTAGTAAATATTTATTAAAAAGTTAGAAAATTGTTTAAAATATTTTTATAATGCATTTACCTTAAAAAAGCAGAAAACAACTACATATTGTAGAATTAACTTAAAAACTGTAAACAATCTAAAAAACTGTTGCCAATAAATTATAATAATAATTTAATAAAAAAAACAATATACAATAATTTATCATAAATTGCGCAGATTTGTCTAAAAGCGCAAATAAACAACAACATCGCGAATAAACTCGTTGTCTATAAACACACATTCAAGAAATGATTGTATAATATGAATGAATAGTGTGATGTTGGCTGTCGCGACGTATTTTGCATTCATTTTTTATTAGTAAGTTGTCAATGGGAAGAAGAGAGAAGCACGCGCGGGTTCGATTATAATCCATCCAGCGCAAGCATTTTTGCGTTTTACGATCAAAACAACTGACTAATATGCTTATAACATACATGAAGGACATGACAAATTTATACATTCAATATGGAAATTTACGATTCTAGCTCTGATGCTCTGATGTATGTATATATTGCTGGCTTGTTTTTGTCTTTGGCTTTAATGATCGCCTTTTAAGCGATCTTAAAGGCAACAAAATTCAATGCAGAATTTATTTTAAGCACTATAATTAGCGCTGATGCGTTTTTTACGCGCGATGGATGCACTTGGTCGTTGTCATCGTCATCGTCATCATCGTCCTCTCTTCTTCCACACTTCTTTTAATGGAATCCAGTTTTAAAAGGTGTATAGAAAAAGTTTTGTAATAAAACATTAGATAAAAGTCAAACGTGAGTCATTTAATAGCGCTGAAAAAAAAAACGAACTTGTAATAAATATTATATAGATATAGATATATATAAAAAGCGAAGTTTATGGTAGTTTAAGATGGTTTTTAGTAACGCTTATTAACAGATCATTAAAATGGGATGTGCTCTTTTCGCGTACTATACTTCGTGTATCCACCAGCAATTATTATTGTTGTTGTTTTGTTTTTTTTTCGTTTTCGTTTGTTTGTTTGTTGCTATTTACATTATATTCGCTATCATTTATTTTACGTTTCGCTAAATAACTGTAAAGTAAAAATAATAATATTTTCTAGAATCTAATTAATAATAACGAAACGTAATCGTACTTGTTTTTCCAGTTTCCATTTAAATAATTTAATGCATTATATGTTGCTAGCTGCTGTCGCTTTTTTGTTGTTTGTATACATGTACATGTGTATAAAAACGCACGCATTTTGATTGATTTCTAAATTGCATTACAACATATTTTATATTTATATAAAATTTTAATTCTCGTGTTGTGAAATGCAACAATCAATTTTGTAATTAAATAGATTGGTTGTAAATATCAAAACAAAAACAAAAAAACTCGCATAAAATGTGCTTAAAAAGGACATTAAAAATAGAACAAATTAAAAAATAATATTTAAGATACTAAAAGTGGCTAAAAATGACTTAAAAGACACTACAAATGTACGTTAGTGACTAAAAATTAATAGAAAATCATAAAACTCTTGAAAAATATTCTTAAATACCTAAATTATTCATAAGGTATAAATTAAAGAATAGAACAATTCTAAAAAGTGGCTAAAAATGACTTAAAAGATTCTGTTTCATCAAAAAATTACTATTAAGACACTTGAAGACACTAAAAATATACGTTAGTGACTAAAAATGAATAGAAAATCATAAAACTCTTTCAAAATATTCTTAAATACTTAAATTATTCATAAGATTTAAATTAAGAAATAGAACAATTCTAAAAAGTGGCTAAAATGACTTAAAAGATTCTATTCCATCAAAAAATTACTATTTAAGACAATTGAAGACACTAAAAATATACGTTAGTGACTAAAAATAAGTAGAAAATCATAAAACTCTTACAAAATATTCTTAAATACTTAAATTATTCATAAAATATAAATTAAAGAATAGAACAAAACTAAAAAGTAACTTAAAAGGCAAATTAATTTATGTTTAAGATACTAAATATGTAAGTTAGTCACTAAAAATTAATAAATTATTTTAATTGATTGGAAAATATCACGCAACTCTTGTAAAATATTTGTAAATAAAAAAATTAGATCAATAAATTCACTTAATAAAATATTTTTAAATACGCAGCTTGATTGATTTCTAAATTACAATTGCAAAATATATAAAATTTTAATTTTTGTTGTGAAATGCAACAATCCATTAATTGTAATTGACGAAATAAAAATTAAAAAAATAAAATAAATGAAACAACAAAAATATTTTTTCACTATCTAATCAAAATATTCCATTGAGCAACGAACGATAATAAATAAAATGTAACCTAATTTTCGACTGAAATTAACAAATTAACACAACATATATGATATATAAATAATTAATATGCATTTATTTCTTTTGTTCTAGGTAAGTGTAATAAACGGCGACGATGTGCGAACAGCAATGTTCGAAGAGCAACGCGAAAAAATGAGCGCTGGCCAGATCTTTTCTTACCTATGCGCAACAACAACTGTACAGGTAGTTAACGCACTTTATTTATAAATGTAATTAACATATAAATGTTCCTTCCACTCTCGGGTTGTATTTTTTTTCTCTCATTTTAATTAATTTATCTTGTAATTTATGGCAGTTTCGTGTTGCTACAGAAAATACATTTTCAACTTATACTACATTAAAAATAAAAACTCAAAAACACACATAGTATAGATTCGAGCAAACGGATATGGTTATAAATATGAAAGTTTATAACATTTTTTTTCTTCATTCGTGATTTGTTAAGCGAAGAAGTTTATTTATTGACTTGTTCTTCCTTGAAACTTGTTTTAGAAATGAAAAGCATCTGGTGGTATTTAGATATAAAAATCATGTGTAATGAAATCGACATGTTGTTTGAAATGATAATTTATTATATTTTCCATGAATGCAGAATTAGTTTGTTATTTCGTTTGTTATTGTTATTTGATATAGAAGTGGTTGTGGGTGTGCGCGCTTGGCTTGCAACGAACGATTATACATTATGTGCTCACAATTGCGCATTAATTTATTTATAATTCAAATATTCATGCGATTATATGCAATTGTGTGGCGCGTACGACTGACGCGCTTTTCCAAATCAACCTCATTCATTTTTATTCGATTAAAGAATAGATTGTGTTAAACATTGCTAAAAATATAAATTTATTTTATTTGAATTAAATTTAAACACTCGCTTCAACGAGAAACGAATACTGATTTTTATTTTTATCTAAAGAATAGAATATATCAAAATTGAGTGGACTAATTTGCAAAATTCGTGAATAAGATTCTTTGATGACTAATATGTGCAAACTTCTCTGGAAAAAATGTAATAAATTTCTACAAATTTACAAAAAAAGACTAGAATGCAATTTTTTACATTTAAAGAATAGAATAAATCTAAATAGTTATGACTAATAGACAAAAACTGTAGAATTTATGCGATTTTCTAAATCAAGCAAATTTAATCAATTTTTTATTGCATTGCTAAATTATTATTAAATAAAACTAAACACTCGCATCAACGAGAAACGAATGCTAATTTTTATTTTTATCTAAAATTGAATGTGACTAATTTGCAAACCTCGTGAATAATATTTATTAATGAGAAATAGGTGCAAACTTTTCTAGAAAAAAAAAAATGAAAAAAATTTCTACTAATTTACAAAAAAAGACCAGAATCCCAAAATCATTCGCTTAAATAGGAAACGAATGCAGTTTTTTATTTTTAAAGAATAGAATAAATCTAAATAGTGATGACTAATATGCAAAAACTGTAGAATATTCTGAGGAGTGTAAACTTTTAGAAGAAATTCAAAAATTAACTCATAATTTACAGAAATGTGCAATTTTGTGTCATATGACAGACGCCTTTCGAACGAAACCA
>JARJDW010017680.1:0-10183 GCA_030264715.1 Adinopsis sp. GC000173 | reverse complement strand
ATTCGCCTCTTCATCATCACAGGAATAATATTTGTGGAAATTTGAAATTTTTCACGACGAATGGAAGAAAGGAGCGGAGCATGGGAGCGTTCGTTTCGTCTCTTGTGACGAATGTACGACGTACACATTGATTGCTTGGTTCGACTACTATCGATTGCCATCAACGCTGCTGGCACACAAATGGTAAAGTTCAAATAGCGCAAACTTTTTTACGGAATAATCGAAAAGCAGGTTAAGACTTACGCAAATAGGGGATCGTCGTTGCCAAATTAGTGGCGCATGTAGTACATTCGGTTAGTAATTTAACGTAAGAGATATCCAACAACTAATCTCAGTTTTACGAGTTGCAACAAGCAAGCAAAAATGTGTAAAATATAAATCAATTAGATACTTAAGACCTACGCAAACAGGGAAGGGTTATCGAATTAGCGGCACGCGTTGGATATTTTGTTACTCGTTTAATCTAAGAGATAGGTATCTATCAACTAATCCTGGTTTTATGAGTTTCAGGAAACGAAAAATTACACTTTACAAATTAAAGTATGATATACGTATGGAATAATTAAATCTTGTCATTCTGAAAACGGATTATCTCCAAATTCTAAAATTTTTCATTAAAGCAAAAAATTGTTTGTTTTAAGCATTAGTATTTAAAGGACTATGTAATGGAATGGAATTTTTGGCTCTTAAGATAAAAATTTATTAAACATTTTTTTTAATGATTTTCAAACCTAAGGTATTCTAAAAGTATGAAATTCTTCTTTAAAAAACTTGTTTTTATTTTAGTTTTGTATTAGTGAAATAAAATTCCCAAAATCTGATTAATAATTTAGTAAGAAATTTCATTATTTTGAAATTCTCTGTGAACCTTCATATTTTAGGTGCTTCATTTTGATTATCTTTTTAACGAGGATTAATATAATCATATTCATTCTGAAAATATATCCTTCCTAAAGTACTTTTTCAGTTGTCGTACAACTTTTTGAAGGGGGAAAATACAAAATCTGATTTTTTTTAAAAATTTGCAAGACAGCAGCCTTTTAAACAGACAAATTCAATTAAAAGCAGATTAAGGCCTACGCAAACATGGGGGAGTTCTAATGGTTGTTGCCTAAATCATAAGTTGTCCATATCCTTCCTAAAGTATTTTTTTCAGTTTTAGTACAACTTTTCGGATGGAAAAAATAGAAAATCTGAAAATATTTTAAAATTTTCAAGATAGCAGTCTTTTTTTCAATTAAAAGCAGATTAGGGCCTACGCAAACAAGGGGGAGTTCTAGTGGTTGTTGCTTTAATCATAAGTTGCTCATTTTGTTACTAATTTAAGCTAAAAGATATTTAAATACAAATCCTACTCTTAGACGCAACACTAAAAATGTGCAAATTACACTTTTAATTTTAATCTTCCAAATTTTCTAAATGTTAGCAAATAATAAAGGCATGTTGTTGAATTAGAAGCGGTTGCCCATTGCACATTGTGTTGGTAATCTTATCCAAGTGATATCTAGCAATTAACCTTAAGTTTCCACAAACGAAATGAGCAAAGTACACATACATAATTTTAATAAGTGAATTAAAATATGATTTATACGTTCGCATTTCCTTATTTACCATTATTAATTTAGGCCACGCTCCCCCTAGAAGTCGTGGCACCTCGTTTATTTTTATTTCGTCGCTACGATTTCGCAAAGTTATCATAAGAATGTTTCCGCGCGCATTTTGGGCTGGAATATCCATCTATATATATACAAAAAATAAATCAATCTTCATTTAATTATTTCGGAATAAAACATGAGTCAGGTAAAAATCTAGCAGCTAACAAAACATCAATCTATTTATAGGGCTAATGCATTCTTTAAAAGCATAAGGAAGCTAAAAAGATGTTGAAAGTCAACACGCGCTTTTATCAGGAACGCACACACACACATATATACGACACAAAAAATTGATGCGCGCAGACAAACACGCTCAATTACCCAACGAATAGATTTATAATTAAAAATTCTTCGTACTTGTATGCACCGCAATTAGTTCCAGCAATTATACTAAGTACGTACAGCAGCGAAAAAAGAGAGGTTAATTAAAGATTAATTATTGATAAATTCCATTTCACCTATCTATCGCTATATCGTCGTGCACCAGTTTGGATGAGCAGCGCGCGATATATGTATATGTGTGCCTGTGCATACATATATGGATGCACATTTGCGAAATTAATTAATTAAATACTAGTGCATGAAATTGATATAATCCAATTGTTCTTACACATTACTGAAATGCGTCGATTAGATAGATGCACATTATGCGCGAGAGCCTGTAAATACCATTTCTATACGATTTAGAAGAATTATAATTTGTCCATTTTGTGTGTTCCTAAGTAGATATTTATAGCAAGTTTGATGGATTAACTTCGAGAATCAATAATAATTTCAAAGACTTTTGTAAAATACCGCCCAGAATCTCATAAAACTGATTTGGTGAAATTGATTTTTAAAAACCGCAAATATCTTGTTAAATCATTGTCTAAATTAATTAAAATCGGTCAATTATTATATTAAACTTATGATAATTTTATGAACAATATGCATCATCCTCTTTTAGAAGTTATAAATAAGAAAGTATGAATAGGACTAATAAAAAAACTTCTAATAAATATTAATATTAATGATAAATAATATATTTTTGTTAGGATAAATGTTAAACTAGCGTAATGTTTATCTATAAAAACCAATATTATAAAAACCAACAACGTACTGGTTAAAAACAGTTTTATGTTTTTTAATTTAGTGCTATATACGCTGTAATTATCAAATAACAATTTACATTGTTTAATTGCTGCGAATATTAATTAACCGCAATTTAGTTTATTTAATTAAAGTTAAATAAAACTTTTTCATTTGTCTATTATACAGTGTATTTCATTAAAAATACATAGGCAGGAAAATATAACCTATCCACTTTACTTCTTTCAGTATCTTTCCGAGATTCTCAACCATTACATTTTGGATGAGGATAAATCTTCTCATATTTTAGATCAATTGTGACGAAAATCTATAAACGCTATGATGGAAAAAACCGAAAATTTAATAAAAATCGGAAGAAAATAGTCAAAAATGTTCGCATCACGCAAAGAAAAATCCTCATCCAAAATGTAATGTTTAAAAATCTCGGAGAACTGTTAAAAAGTAAGTAGTATAGGTTTATATCTTTCTATGTATACCTTTGAATGGAACTCACTGTATATAAAAACACAAGTTGATTTAGACATGTCCCCTTTATGCTTATCGAATAATAAATTATATTGTTTATTTGCTGCGAAAATTAATTAGTTAGATTAAAAACGTAACAACTTCTTCATATTTATGAATTGGGACGAGTTGATGTAGATACATTTGCGGAATTAATTAACTAAATACTAGTGCATGAAATTGATATAGTCCCATTGTTCGTTCTCTTACACATTACTGAAATGCACGTCGATTAGATGCGCATTACGCGCGGGCTTGTACGATTTTTATTACAACTATCAAATATTTCTCGTAATAAAATCGAATTGCTCTATTCGGTTCGTGCCTGGAAGACGTTTGCGCCGCTAAATTTAGTCAAACAAAAAAAATATAGGTAGTATAGTAAGTAGAAAGAGTTTTAATAACAAAAGCGCAAATCGATAAATTCAATTAACTGCCAATGTTCGTTAATGTAATGAGGATTATACTTATACGACATAAATTCACACCGTCGTTGTTTCATTTTCTAGGACAATGCCAATCAAAACTATCGGAGAAAGGTCATGAACATTTAAGTTATTTATTGATCAATTTTATTTTCAAGTGTATGTGTGTGCATGAGCCACGGCCACCACCCTACTTGACCAAGGTCGAGTGTGAAATGTGAACATTTTATTGTCGTGTGTGTGTGTGTGCGGGGAGAGGGTTGCAAAAACCCACTACGAATTTATTTCACACCGACTCATACATATCATTAAATTAACGTGACTCGAGGCGTACATGTGAGACTTTTCCAAGCGCATCGCACGTCTCGACGCCTGAATTTTAAGCGTGTGAATATAGTTAGGTAAGTACGAGGGTAGGTCAATGATTATCCGCAATGTGGTTATATTTGTTATTATGATGGTACTACTGTTCTAAAATGTATAAAACACATTCATGGAGTAATTGTTGGTAGAATTTTAAGCATTTGGTTTAATTGTCGCTGTTTTACCCTTTAGACATGGTTTCTTCGGTTTATGTTTGCGCCCAGCAAGAATAACGTTTTTTAATCCGTTTTTTCGTGGTCGGAAGGTGTATCAGGGACTGAAATTGATTGTAGACTTTTAGTACAGTATGGGAAAGGTGTATTACCTCAGCGGAGTGGCTAAGAATGAATCCAACAATTTAAAAATTGACAATGGAATTAACCTATCTGCCTCAAATGCTTAAAATCTCGTCGGGGTCCCCAAATGTAATTGTTTTACGTGTAACTTTTCGACTACAAATAAAACTATTACTAAAATACTAACTAACTTTATTTGACCAACAACGATGTAGAAAAATATAAAAATACAATACTAAACAGATGTCATTTGAATATATCACACAAAAACTTTTTTTTATATTTATGAGTCGCTTGACGCTAGTTGAACAGTGAATAATGTGTTACCAACCTTCTGATTGACTTGAAGTTGGTTACTTAGGTGTAGGGAGAAGTTCCCTATAATCTTAACAACAATTAAACCACAAATGTGACCTACACTTATCAAGACAGTCCTAGCAACATAACGAAAAATATAACAACATAGCGGATAAAAGTTACCTTACCCTCGTATATTTACTTTCCGCTTTGAAAAATACCTGAAGAGATAAATTAGCGCATTTCGTGTTGGTTGGATGTTTTTGTTGTTGTGTAATTAGAGTCTTACTTTGGTATCGCCATGAGATATTGCAGCAGGCGCTTGTAATCTTCTGGTTTAGCTCGTTCGCGGCGAGGACTAGCAGGAAACGATAGGACAGGACCTCCGCGCCTATCTCTGCCGCCCGTAAGCACCACCAGCCGTTCTTGGAGCAACGGCATCAGTTCGAGAGCGCGCTGGCCGTCCATTCTTCTATGTTCTGCAACAATAAAACACGCCATCGATTAGTAGAGAGAAATTGACAACAACAAATAATAAATGTTTTCTTTGTGTATGTGACATGAAACTGGCAAACATATTTTTTGGTATACCGCCAACAAAACTTTTTTCGATTGCCTTTTGATAAATTTTCTATTGCGAGGAAATGAATACATGTTATCATCATCATTTTGGCGGGGCATAAAAAAATGTATGTTATGTTTAACTTTTCAACAAAGCACTTTAAAAATTTAATTAAAAACCGTCCGAATAATAAAAACAACTTTTTTTAATATAGAAAAAAACTCACGCAGGATTTCATTCAATTGCCATGACGCTTTTATTGAATTTTATGATCGCATAAAAATATTGAACTTAACATCCTTGAAATCCTCTCTCATTCCTTCAATATATCTGTTAATTTAAAAGTGCGCGCACATCTATATATTTTCCTGGCAATAAGAAATCAAAAAGTTTATATGCGCGCTGCTATTTTATTTGTTATTTGAAATATTTCCACCGAACGCAATTATTTCGCACATAAGTCAACCAGCACTTTATACTCTTTTTCCCGACGTTTACTAAAAATACCTGAAATAAACTATATTTAGATAAATTATGGCGGATTAACGCAATTTGTTTAACACGTCCATTTAGCAAATGTGTCTTAGAAGCGCAGACAATTTGTTTAAATCGCATATAACGCCCAATTGATTTTAACAATTTTTCTAGCACGCTAACCAGCCTGAAGGGATGATTGAATATTTATTAAAAAGTTTAGATATAGGTAGGTAATATTATTATATTAAACTATCGCTTTGTGCATTTTAACGTATTTATATTCAAACTTTGTATAATATAAGCAGAAAGTGTTTTTCTTTGCAAACACTACAGCTGATGTTTAAACGAGCATAATAGGATGTGCTTTAAAATAAAGAGTGAATGGCTTCAGTCCGTATAGACACTTTAAACAGATATTAACTCGTGTTTTTATGCACGAACAGTTATGCAATTTCCTATAAATATAATTTGTCGTAAATAGTCATCATCATTCGCGCAACAATGAATACAGCTCGCTTAATAATTACATACAAGATTACATACCGTATGCGAATGGGCATTATTTTTAGAAAGATTTGCAATATTCGAGGTCTTCTATATCAATACAATAATAACCTAAAAATTGGTATTGTTTCAACAAATTAAGATTATGGTAGCAAATCAAATTTTACGTACTTTGGATTAAAACTCGCTTAATAATTAATATATATTACATACTGCATACAAATGTGCATTATTATTAGAAAGATTTTTAATATTATGTTATAATTATATGGGGTTGGTATAGTGTGGATGATTGGTATTGTAAGTGAGTGAAGTTATTTAATTAGGGAGTGCGCACGCGTGAAGCAGACAAACAAGAATAAAACTTTAAGAGCGAGTGACGCGGCCATCTTTGAAGTGAATTTTTTCTTATTAATCGTACATTTTGTAAACATTTTCGATATTAAAATTTAATAAAGATAATAATTCTTACAATAATAAATAAATTTCGCATATTCGGACTCTTCTGCAATCTTGTATTAAGAATAGGAAATATTATAAGAGACAGTCAATACAGTAATAACCCCAAAACCGGTATTATTTCAACAAACTAAGGTTATGGTAGCAGAATGAAATTAATGAAGATTACATGGCAATTGCAATGGTATAATTTTTTAGATTTTTTTAATAATATACTTTTATAAAAAAAATAATAACATCATATGCCATTTTAATCAAGGTCTCATTACATCTAATTAGAAAAGAGATATATTATATACATTTTTTGATAGAGTCAATCCAATAATAATCCAAAGACTTGCATTTTTTAAATCAACTGAAATTATGGTAGCATACTTTACCCTCCTACCAATTATTCCTAGAAAAGCTCCAAACTATTGTAAATGATGAAATTGGATTATCACATTTTTCTCATAGGTAAAAATAGGTATTTATATTCTTGTTCATGCGATTTAGAACCATGCCTACTATAATTGGTATTTCAAATCATATAAAAATGTGAAAATTGTCACTGCGGAATTAAGGAACTGCATCTACGGCATATAAAAAATACATAAAATTTCATTCGCTCCCCGAATGCAATTCGCTAAACTTCCCATTTATTCGGCTTGTGAAAATTGGAAGAATCTTCAACTATAGATTGTAATCTCCAGATATGTATTCTATTTTATACTCAATTAGTATAAAAAAAACTGAAATTACAGAAAACCGACTACTAATTATTCCTAGAAAACCTCCAAACTATTGTAAATGATGGAATTGGATTATCACATTTTTCTCTTGGACAAAAATATTCACTTTCTTGTTCTTTCGATTTAGAATTATGCCTACTATAATTGGTATTTCAAATCGCATAAAAATGTGAAAATTGTCATTGCAAAATTAAGCAACTGCATCTAGGGCATATAAAAAATACATAAAATTTCATTCTCTCCCCGAATGCAATTCGCCAAACTTCCCTTTCATTCATCATATTACAGCAGCGACCCCCTAATTTTATAAATGCATGATGCTTTCCATGATGAGTTCTCTCCACTTACGTAAAAATTAGACGCTTCATTAAATTTGGAACAAATTTCGGTTGGTCTAATTGGCATTTTAATAAAAAATAGATCGCTGCACGATTAAAATAATGCACTTGTCATAAATTATACAATTACATTGGCATTGCAACCCAATTTCGTATGTTTATTATATGTATAATAAATTTTTCTTGTCAGATTTTTTTGTTGCAACAATTTTTCATTTTATTTTCCACATTTTGCACAAAAAAAGGAACCTCGAATCATTTTTCTTGTTCATGTAAAATAGTAATATATTATGCCATTATTCTCAACTAAAAACTAAAGTAAAAACAATTTATACACAAATATTATACAACTTTTCGTAAAAGTTTTAACATAACACAACACAGAAAAAGTTTTCTGCAAGCGCTACAATGCATTAGAGAATTGGACGTTTAAGGCGCTGTTTTGACAACACAAAGTGCTCAAAGTTTACATTAAAGAGTAACATCGACGATTTACAAGAAGGTTATCACATATAAAATGACCTAAATATGTGAGCAATAATGAATTTTAATCAATGGCAGTGCAGCGCTCGGGCGTATGTAGACTGGCTATGTAACTGTTGTTGGCGTAGAACAATAATAAGAGATAATTTAATGCAGATAATGTGTGTGTGTGTGTTAGAATTATTTTATTTATATGTGGTGCACGGTGCTTATCTGCCTTTAAAATTTTCTACTAGTTTTTTTATTCATATTATTGTTGTAGTTATTATTATTATTATTCGCAACCGGCGAATAAACTTATTGGAAATTATTTATGGCCGTATGCGCAAAATGTATTTTACTGCTAGGCAATATTGTGCACGATAAATGCACTTTTGTTTATATTGGACGCATAGAAAACACAAAAGCCGCAATTAATGTTCCGCAATGATAATGTAAACCATCATACCTACCTCCCTAGTATGCATATATATACCATTTCCTGGTTTTTATATTTGTTATGGTTATATGGTATGCAATCGACGAAAAATAATAATTAACTGACATGACCTGCAATTACCTGAATGCAATTTAAATATAGCCAGCCATATATCTAGATTAATTAATGTGACGTGCCGCTTGCCATACACACGATATTAAATCACCTTTTTGTAGTTTTTCTTTCATATTTTTTTTGTAAATATTTGTGAAATCGTGCTGTAAGTATTTTTAGAACGCACATATTTTCGCGACGATCTGATAAAAAACTAATACATTTTGTTGTGAATGAATTAGTACACGTATGGAACAACTAATCGTAAGCTCACAACTTTTACGACCATATACAACAAATTCAATTAGTTAATTGCTGCGTTGCATTTATACCACATTACATGCCCGATTATCGCAAATAAATAATTTAATATGGATCAACATAAAAATGGAAATTTTGATTTTAATGTAATGTGCAACGCACACATAAATATATAATATAAAATGAAGGTACTTTGTTAATTGTTTTACTATTTGCTATTTTAGTATTAATCAGCTTTGTAAATAAGCTGAAGTTCAATAAGTGCAGCTTTTATATTGATACTTTGCGGTCTCAGAGTTATAGTAAAAAAAAGTAAAATTTTTATATTTGCTAATAGATACTGAAGGATGTAGGAGCAAGAATCAAGAAGCAGCTTTATTTATGGTGGTTTTTGAGTTTAGAACACCCCTTTCTCATGATGTGAAGAATTTGATTAGAATTTGGCATAAGAAACGATGAAAGAAAATTGAATTTATTCTTAATTCATTAAATACATTATTAAGCTGAAGTTCAATAAGTACAGCTTTCATATTGATACGAACAGTAAATTATTACATACATTGCGGCCTCAGAGTTATACTAAACTAAAAACAACCTTCTATATTTCTTAATAGATACTGAAGGATGAGCAAGAATCAAGAAGTAGCTTTATTTTTTGCCGTTTTTGAGTTTAGAATACCTCTTTCTCATGATGTGAAGAATTTGATCAGGATTTGACATAGCCAACGTTGGTAGAAAACTGGATTTATTATCAATTCATTAAATACCTTTTATAAAAAATAAGTCAAGCTTAGAAGTTGACGTGTTTGTAATGCTTTAAAATCAGAAAAGTGATTCACCATGTGGATACACCATTTATCATCTCGTATGGATCTTTTGCGAAAAACTTTCTTAGTCTTTTGAAAAAAAGTTAGGTATTTTTCAATTTAGTATTGAAAATAATCCACAGGTAAATCTTACTGATTTGGTTCTCTTTAATTGTTAACAAGGGACGATTTAGGACCATCAAGAACAACTTAAAATCAACAAAGCACAAAATGATGACAAAATAACCATCTTAAACAAACAACTAAAGTCAGAATATCGTGCTCGCTATAAATAGTGACAAATAAAACTTTAATTAAAATAACGTATAGACTATATCAATTAAATTTCCTCTAAAGAGTAAATCGGTTCAAATCGCTCAGAAACGCAGTTTAAAAACGTA
>JARJDW010017679.1:0-24863 GCA_030264715.1 Adinopsis sp. GC000173 | reverse complement strand
CTAATATACAAGGAGTTGCAATTCCAGCAGGATATTAGATACCTATATTCCTGGACAAGAATATCTCGTTTACATGTTAATAAATATACACTACAATGATGCACCAACAGTTAGTAGGAAACATTCCGCAATTTATTAAAAGTTACATTGGATAAAAATTTGCTTAAAATTTACGCAACATCTAGTAAAGATCGGTTAATTTGCGAAGCATTACATAGTAATATTACATGAAATTTACATAAAATCGTTCTGGGTTGAGGCGGCAAAGTAGCTGAAAACTTTTATAATTTGATCAAACATCATAAAAAAGCACCGTAGAATAGTTTTGCAAGTTTCATGGTGCAGACAAATTTAGCCGTTAGGGCATTGTTGGAAAATCAAAATGTAATATCACAACGTTGCTGCGCATATACATATGTATCTATATGGTTTAAAAATATACATACAACCATTGCAATGCATCATCACCACTAATAATATCATCATCAATAAACACACTCACACCACATGCAACGCAATCGATGCGACGCTAATAACAAGAAAGAAAATGAAAAAAAACATCATAGATATAACAAGCGACCAAGTGAGCGAGTGAGCGAGCGAGGACAGAAAAACGAGGCGGAGGCGCGCAAAACACCATAAAAAACGTGTGTTGCTTTGCTGCTGCTGCTGCTGCTGCTGCTGCTTTCAGGGCTCGGCCGCTCCTCTCTCGCCTTCGAAAATGTATTTTGCAATTATGGCAAAATACGGCAACGCACGCAGCAGCGTATAGTATAGTATAGAAGCGTCGCAGAGAAAAAAAGAACCGGCAGCGAGGTGATAAAGATTTGTAAAAAATTCATGTGGGAGTGGGGGCGACGCGGCGAGGCGGCGGTGGTGGCAGCGGCGGAGGGCAAGCTATTATTTCAGCGTTAGTAGTTTCATTGCGATTCGATGTTCCAACGGTAGAGGGCCGCACCGTTGCGTCGAACACACATCGATTTGCGTTAGCGATGGTGTTTTTCAGCAGCGCGCAGAGCAGCTCGCGTTTCTCGCCGTATAGTAGTAGCGCTTTTTTTGCTCTCGCTCGACGGCCGGAAAAAGTAGCGGCGGCAGCAGCAGGGCGAGCAATGCTCGTCGTAGTCGTTGGCGGCGACGGCGCACACCAAATAAAAACTCATTGCAGCATATATATATACATATTTTTTTCTCTCTCCTCGCTTTTGTTGTTGTTGTTGTTGTTGTCGTGTTTGAATGCACATACATACAACATCAAAATTTGCGCGCGCAAATCAAGCAAGAATTCAATTATCCGTACAACAAATAATTGATTTCCAAATTAGATAGCGCGTAATGTGCACTATATAGTATACAGTCTACATATATATATTTTTCCCTTGCTTTTGTTTTATATATATATCGGGCCGGGAATTTATTGCACGTCAGAGAGTTACCATTAATTTGGTAAAAGTCAAATTAGCATCAGGTTAAACGTACTGTGATGAAAATATCATTCGTCAATGTCGTTCGCCGCCTCATCCGTAGGATCGTTAAAAACATATTTTTCAATTTGCAATTGAAATTGGCGCGTTATTTCGGCTGTGTTTAAATATTTGTCGCCAGATTATTATTTCATTTATTAATGGATTTAATTTAGTTTGCGCGCACTGCTGCAATGCAATGCAATGCAATGGTATGCTATGCCATCCCCCGCATCGTTCGTTCGCTTATATTATGTTGATTGTCATTATTGATCTATTATATGGCTAATAAATCAATTAATTTCGTTCAGTGCACGGCATTATTTCGTATTAATACATGCTGCGAATATTATATATTTCATTAAACATACACTATTATCTATTGTAAATTCATAGAGACTGCATTTGCGCAAACTTTGATTGCGATTAGCGTGTTTGCGTATCCTATACATTTTTACATCGCGCAAACAATATTACAATATAAGTTTCAATGACGATAATTTAATCGATTATTAACCCACTGATGCATATTCTTTGATTAATCGTAGCAATACTACTTCCATTTACATTTTTATAACATCATTTTCTGGAGTCTAGGGAGGCGATGCGCACTTAAAAAAGTTTTTAACCCAAAAAGTTTTATAAAAACTACTGATAGTTAATAAAGTCCACTTAATTAAATGAATACTTGTTACAATATTTCAATATTTGTAAATTTAATAAATATATAAGTATCTAGATTTAAAAAATTGATATTTTTTTAAAGGAAAATAAAATGAATTGAAATTTTATATTACAATTTTACTGAGTTAAAGTAAATCTTTTGCGGACACATGTGTGAATATCTACAATTAAAATTTAAAAAATGCAAAATTACTTGCTTTATTTACATTAAGTAAAAATCTAAGTACGATTAAATTAATATGGGTTGCCAGTGATGAGAAAAATCACCATGCCGAACAACTAAACTACTTAGTCATTTGCTTGTTCAATTTTTATAAAAGCGTATCTTTAATGACTATAAACATGACTTTTGGGCACTAAACGCCATAAAGAATCACATTATGCACTAGTAAAATAATTAACTGTTACATATTTGGTCAATAAATTTCCTGGTACTTGTACTAATTTAATAAAAAAATTAATTGTACCTATAGTGTTCTATAAATATTTAAAAAAATAGCACTATTAATGACACTTTTGGTACTTAAATAATTTCCTTAGTATTGATATATTTTCAACCGACTATTTTTATCAATTTGATTTTTGGATTTTTTTGTTTTAATCGAGTTGTGTGCGCTTTGTCTCAACTTCAATAATGCACGAAAAGAAAGTCGCACTTTGATAAGTAAACCAAGAACGTTTGCCGTCACAACGGCTAGGTACGTTAATTATCAGCCGTTAAATTAGTTACCTAATGCGTTTTTCCAGTAGCAATTTATGTAAATGCGAATGTTGTTGTTGCTGCTGCTGCTGGTGCGTCTTTTATCCACTTTCCCAAATAGTTTTTGCGCGTAGGATAATTCGCAATAGCAGGTAAATGGTTACGATGCGTACCAAAGTCGTAAACGACCTACATAATGCAGGTAAAAACCGTGCATTTTATATTTTTCCCGTTCGCTTAATAGATGAGTACGACAACGATGAAGAAGAAGCAGCAACAGCAAACAGCCTTGTTGTTTCGTGCCGTACGTTTTCTACGTAAACTAGGTCTAACATTGTCTTGATTGTCCCACTCCCAACTTGATACATTTCGGTCTTATAAATTGTTGAATATCTTGCAACTTGTTAGCGAAAAGCGTTATATGCGAAAAGTTTAAATAAATGCCGCTCGGCGTTCGATGATAATAAGTTCACATTCAATGAATTTATTGTACATTTCGTGCATAAATTTCTAGTTATTGTTATTGTTACGTCGGCGGATTTAATTTTTGTGCGTTCCAATCAACGACCGAATGAATTTTTGATGTCGCCACATTCAACATTCATGAAAACTACATGTTATTGAACTTCATTTCCTAAATATAAAATTGTTTATTAATAATACATTTCTAATATGATTTGGTGGGAGCGGATAACGTGTTAAAAAAAGCGCAATGTTTCGACTCGCGCGTAAATAATTAATGCCCCAGCAAGGGAGTTTAAGCGTCCCTTCGAGATCAACGTATCGGTGTACCTTATAAATATTTCCGATTTTTGCCTGCTCCTCCGTTCTTTAAGACGAGATAATTTGCATTGTATAAATAGTTAAATGACGCATGCCATCATCATAGCCACGTTTCTTCTTTTCTAATTATGTTATAAATCTCACGACTGTTGCCGGTTGAAAAGAGAAATGACATATTGTAGTACCTGTAAGCAATTTTCGTTTAACGGGAATGTTTAACTGAAATATGTATTATAGCAGTTTTTCTCTTTCCTTCTTTCTTTTTTTATTTTCGCAAACGTTCGCCCTCTTTTTCGTATAATGATGCCAGCCAACGTAGATTTTAATCTACATTTGCAAGGATTATTAAAATTGTGACCATTCAAAAAAGCGGTACAGTTACTACTGCTACTACGAGCAGTCAATGTTTTATTGAAACATAAAATTATATTATACTACTGTAGTATTTTATTAGTTATTGAAAGTAATTTTTGGTTTAATAGTGCTAAACACAATAACAACATCATTAACACACGTTTTGTTAAAACAAAGCGGATATTTTTTATTTAAATCAGTATCTATCATAAAAGTATAAAGGCACAATTTTCTTGGATAAAGTTAATCCTGTCACTTTGCAGCCCTAATGTTATAAATCGTAACTTTGTGTACTAAGAAGATAAATAACTAATGCATGATCAATAAAAACTTTTTGACGATTTTCTTCCGATTTTTCTTTGATTTTCCTATTTTCCATCAAAGCATTTAAAGATGTTTATCAAAATTGGTTCAACATGTGAGAAAAACGTACTTTCCATCAATTAAGATGAATTGTATTTAAAAAAAATGATGGAAAACGCTGAAATCAAAGCAGAATATTGTTAACAATTTTTTCCTACGTAAAAATATCCATATCCAAAATTAAATGTTTGAGAATCTCATAGAGATACTAAAAAGTATATTTGAATTATATTTCCCATGTATACCTTTGAATGAAACGGACTGTATATTGACTGCTATGCATGATTACTATAATACCATAAAAGGTCATGTTTGCCATGTGATTATAACACAAATTTTCAGTTTCTGTAGATGATTATTGGTCATTAAATTTTGATGCATCAGTTTATGCTTCATTAATGCAACAATTCTAAATTTAGTAAATGATTACATATTGATAAGTAAATATGCGCATATAGTAAATGTTTTATTAAAGTATAAAATTATAATATTACAATAATGTTTTATTAGTTCTGTATAAGGTAATTTTTGGTTTAGCAGCGTTTGCGTTAAATAAACACAGCTACAACATAGTTAACACAAATTTCAGTAAAACAGAGCATTTTTTACTTAAATATTTGCGTACACTAATGAGCCAGTATATTTACTATACTGCATACAACCTGTACATATAACTACCTACCATTTGAAACGATTCCATAAATTCTTTGATTTATAAATTTGCCGAGAATCGCTTAGAAAACGCAAAATGTAACTTTTATAACTATAAATCATTCGTGTTGCTACTAAGACATTGCGCTATTACTTTATCACCATCAAAAATCGACGATGTGCAGCGGAAAAAGTCTTCAATATAAGAAAAATGTAATGTTATACGGCAGACGTTGCTACAAGTCATTTTAATAAAAACGTATACATTCAACCGACGACGTATTGTTGCCTTTTTGTGTGCGATTTCATATTTTTTTGTAATTAATATCTATCGTAAAAAAGCGTATATCTTTTTCAAATAATTGCAAAGCTACAATGCATTGCAAGCTCAAATACAGTTACCTATTTATTGAATTTAATTAACACATAAAATGTTTAAAATTATTCATTAATTAAGTTTGTACAAAAAATATAGCGCTTGCTTTATGCTAATCAAACATTCGTTCAACTCTGATTTATTTTTATGTACAATAATTGCTTTTATTATTAATTACACGCGGTTAATTTTATGCTAAAGAAGTAAATTATTTGTACTCTTTACTCAAAATATTATTTATTGTAAATCTTTTCATTGCTAAACATTTTTTTTATATTAAAAGTATGAAAAATGTTGATATTTACTAAAATGAAGGGCCAAAGAGTGAATGGATATTCATGCAAAGGGTTTGCTGTAATAAGGACGATTTTGGAGAATCATAAGAATAAGAAAATTAAAGTTGTTGGTATATGTAATATTGTATTTGATTAATTTCCTTAGTTAGTCATAGTAAGTACATATTCGGAAAGTACTTTCACTCAAAATTATATTCGTTCGTACGATGTAGCACAGGTGTGATTCTTGGATGTAGGTCTTTCTTGCCACAAAATGTAAGTAAGTACAGTGGAAACTCGCTATTTATACATAATCTATTCCAGAAGGTAGTTTGAATGGTGAATTGTATGTGTCGAATCATTTTTTCATAAAAAAACATTAGACAGGAATTTAATCTCTTTCTGGTGTTTTCCTTTTTAGCACTATCTTTTTTCGCTAATTACACGTCGGTTTGATCTTGGGACCACGTGGTGTCAGGGCTGTGGGACAGCGTGCCAGTGTCGAGTTACATTTTACTTTAAAAAGTTGTATGAAGAGCCTGGACTATTGTAACTATAGATAGTTTAATAAAAAAACTACCAAAAATTGCAAAGATAATTGGGTTCACTTTAACTTTGAATCCATCACATATCTACCTATACCTATTACTTCTTTTTATTGTTTAATATCAGTAGAGTATATAACTCCTACATCTTGTAATAAACCAACATGATAATAAACCTTTTTTGAATAACATGAGAACTGATGATTGGAGATAATCAAAGATCTTTTTTTACCGTAAGATTCAATTATTCCAATCGTGAAGAACAAATTATCCATTTCATCAATAAACAAGCGCTTTAAAAAGCGCAAAAATCATTTATGACTACTAAACAATGTGATTAGCGAAAAAGTACATTTACGCAATATACAGGCTAACGAGCACTAACGCTGAATTCATCGCAATAAATCACATTGTAATTATTAATTAAAAATTTACAAATAATTAATGAATGCATTTTAATGAACATGAATTTAATTTCTAATTATTTCGGATGAAATTACAGTATCTAAACGTGTTAAACAATTTTTTTTCAGTGCGAGAGCGTTGCGGTTTCGTAACTTTACGCGAAAATTGAATATGCTATAATTAGCATGCAGCTAAAATTTATACAAACAGTTTATTAAATTTGCAGCGCACAATTGTTCATATATATTTGTATATGTGGGGGATTTGGAGGCAATAAAAGTAAATTGCAAAATATCATCGATGCCATACATAGTTTAATATGCAAACGTTTTTCAATTGTATGTATACCTAGTGTTTTTCCACAATATGTATTATCATCGCACCTGAAGCACAAAATCAACGATCGCTTAATTAATTCATTAAGAGAGGCATGGAAAAGAACGTTTATTGCGTTGCGTAAAGTTAAAAGCTTTTCGGGCGAATGATAAATATTTGAATGCAATTAATATTTGAGTGTTTCTAGTTATGATTTGTGTGACGTTAATTAAAATCTGTATGTGCTTTGGTTAATAAGTCATGGCTAGTTTTTGAAATATTNGTTTTGGGGATAAAGATTTATTTTATTTGACTATATTTTTACACATTTTTAAAAATATTATATGTAATGTATAACAAATAAATAATAGTAAAATATAAAAAATAGGTTTAGTCTGAAACATGTAAATTTGTGTTGTTTTTTTGTAGTTTCCAAATAATTTTAATTATACTTTATATTAAAACAGCAATATAAGACAATAATTTAAAGATTTTTAGTGAAAAGCTCTAAGAATTCAGAGAGTTGTTGATTAGAGTGAAGTTTTAAGTTAATAAAATTGGGCATTTTTCGCACCTACTTCTTTTCGCGTTTACTCGTGGTGCTGTTCTATACCTACTCAGCTTCTTCAACACTGATTTAGAATTAATAGAATGGTTAGAATTTTTTTTTGAGTGAACAACCGGCAACTTCAACTTTCGAGACATATTTTATGCTTTTGTATTTTTTTTTTCATTTTAAGGAAAATACGGTTATAACTATATACGTATTAGCAATATAGATGGATGAATTAATTAAGGATAATATAGTGTGAAATTGAAGAATTTGAAAATATTTGAATTTCAACTTACAATTTACCCGAAACATCTGAAAGTGACTTAGGAATTATCCAATTTAATAAAAGATGTATTAATTAATAAATTAATAAAGCATGAAATAGAATGTTTATTGCGTTGATTGAACTTGGATGCTGCATTGCTATTACGATGGATAATAAATATTTTGAGAAAAATCAAAGTGTTTCCTGTTTCATAAAATTCTATATTTTATATTTCATTTCTCGTGTATAGAAAAATGTTTAAATGAAAGATACATTAATTAATTAGGAAGCGTATAAAGTAAATAGAACGTTTATTGCGTTGATTAAATTTAAAGCCATAGTCTATGCATGCAATTAGAGAAAAATAACATATTTATTAAATATTTAAGCGTTTCCAGTTATAATTTGAACGCTGTTTATTGCATCTATAAAATTCAATATTATATTATAGTATTTATTTGTAGAAAAATGTTTGTACATACATACACATCCATATAATCAACGCAAAGATTAATCAATTAATTAATTAATTAATTAATGAAGTGGCTTGTTTATTGCGTCGATTAAAGCTAGACAGAGATGAATGCATTTAGCAAAATATTATATATATTTTATTTGAAACGCCATCAGAAATAATCTAATTTATATTTGATGTAAATTTATGTTATTAAAAAGTTGGCGATACTGAATCACGTTCGCACGTTACGGTGTAATGATTCGCGCGCCAGTTGCGCAAACTTTCATTAACTTTAAGAACGAATCGCGTCGTTCAAATAAATATATATATAAAAAAACATAGCATAGCATACACACACGTAGGAAAAAAATTGCATGAAAGAATTTGCATCGCTTTTGTTACAACAGCAACAACAACAACAACTACAAGTACAACAACAGCAACAGCAACAGCCACTCTCAATTCCCACTAATAACACACAAAACACATGCATATTATAATTAACGAAAATTACACGTTTACTTTATAATTAATTATGCATTTAGATTATTGACCCGAACGTGTAGCGCCAAACATGCGCAATTTCGCCACCCGACGCGGCGCGCGAATAAAAAACGTGACGTGATGGGGGCGCGCGCGCATACGTCGAAGCACCGCCGCCACCGCCACCGCCGTTTTTCGAAAATCGAATTTCCAAAAACGCCGCATTGCGTGCGAAATCAATCAAAACAAATTTCGACGTTCTAGCACATACATATATAGTTGGAATCAACAATAAAAACAAGAGCAACAACACCAAAAAAATGATATTTATGCATATGAAGCGAATCTCTGGCATATTGATGTTAATGATCGCGAGTTTCCGTGCCACGTCGCCGGCTTCCGGCACTCGAATTATTGATTTATCTATGGGTATACGCGTTTGCACACACACGTATATATAAATATATATAAAAAGACCCCCTTTGAAATGGAAATTTTGTCAGAAATATTGTGTGGGTGTTGTGTAAAATAATCAGCCCAAGTTCGCTCATCAGCGCACATACGTACATACCTACGTTCAAAAACGTCAACGACGTTTCGCTTTGTTGGTTGTGTGCATTGTCTCGCAAACGAGCGCCATCTATTAATTGAATATCCAAACAAATGCAGTTTTTAGATTTCTATCAACTCTTCTACATTTTGTTGTTTCTCGTTGATTAATTAATCGATTTTTTTGAGCGAACCAAAACGTTTGAACGTGAATAATTTCATTAAAACAAACTATTAAAAGTTAGTGGCAAAGCGTAAAAGTTATGTGATTACAGTGACATCTGGTTTTCAGTAATGGCGTAAAATATTTGATTCTTTTTTACGGCGGTGTGCAACATTGCACTTGCAACTAGAATATTAAAAATAATAAAACTTACGATTTGATTGTTTGCGGACTTAGTAGTACACGAACATCGCCATCTAGCTGATTGGTATTAATACCTCTGCAAAAGATAGAATTAATTAGTTTTGAGACGATTGGAAATTGTAGCTGTTTTGTGTGTGTTGCGTTTTTCAGTATTTTTTGTTAGGCAACAAGTTTGCGCGCATTTAAAATGCAACAATACCGCCGTTTAGAGAGAGGAATAAATTTATGGGCATCGATGCCAATTTATTCGTGATCAATATTTTCTCGCTGGTTGTTAGACGAAATTTGTGCCAACAATAAAAATGTTGCGCTTTCTGAAATGGATAATGCAATTTATCAGCATGGATTTTATTTTTCCGAATGTATCTATACTATATTATCTACTACGTTTTTTCCCTCTTTTTTTTCTTATTGACGCCAGCGCCTTAAACTTGCGAATTATATTTGCGCTGATTAATCCAATTATATGGCAAAACTTTTTTTATATGCAAATTAGTTTTATTTGGTTTTAAGGATCATCTTAATACTTAATTTGCAAAGATAAAATTTTTGCGTTTCGCATAAAATTTAATCGCTGCCATTTGATGAAATGGGAAAGAAACAACTTTCATTTTCCCCGATTTTCTTTTGCTTTTGTGAATGAAACGCCTACTCGCATCTAAATCTGATAAATCAATTTCAAGCAAGAGAAGAAAAAAAACACACTCACATATAACGTTAAATTGTGATCTAAAAAAATGCGGTTGCTGTTCAAACAAACATGATAAATACGAAAATTAGTATAGTAAGTGATTTATTATTTGTGCGAACGAAATATTTCGAAGGTTATAGTTCAAATAACCGGCCAACCAACAACAAATAAATTATTGAAAAAAAAACACATAACAATATTTTGTTTGTGTTTGATTTACGCAGAAAATGAAAAACTTGAAAACAAATGAGTTGATGCAAATTATCGTTTTGTAATATATAGCGCGATTTATTATTATTGGGAAATTTCCAGTTTATTAAAACTAATTAACTTTATATTGAATTTACTAAAATATATAAAATTAAATAATAAACATTAATGAATTATATTTAATTATGGTTGGTGTAAATGCGCAACGTACTTGTTAATTTATTATTGCATATTGTTTAAATTAAAGCACCTGTTAATAGATTTTACATGGAAACGTAAAAATATTTTCATTAAAATGCGCCTACGGTTCGTTAAAAATATGATATTTTACGTAAATACTGAAATAATCATGACTGATAATTACTGAAAATATTGTTATATGCTTTTGTGAAAGCAGATGTATTTTAGGATTATTTAAATATTTTTAAAACTATCGTGTATTTATTATTGTTGAATTAAGAACATCAATTAATATAGAATTATCAAAAACTGATTATATTTTAAGCAAAATTATAAAATTACTGAAATAATATTAGGTATACTAAAACTGAATATAATTTGCAAAGAACAAAATATTAAATTGATTATTAGTGCAAATGCTCCGAATATTGTAATTTGCTAACTATTGTAATTATAAAATTTGAAAACATAAAATGAATTGATAAAACTCCAAGAGAAGTTAAGTAAAATATTATTGTTATTATTAATCCTATACATGGGATAATCTATTAATTTTTAAGTTAAACAAACAAACAAAAAAATATTTGCATTATCATAACATTTTCACTGCACCAGAAATATTAAATCCTTAGATAACAATGAATTAATTATTACTGAAAGTACAACTCGTATATATTGTAGGAGGCAGCAAGGCTAGTTACCCCGAGGCCTCACAGCAGTAAGGACCTTAATAAGAGTTAAAGCTGCTTCAAACTATCGCTGATTAGTCGCTGCGAGGGTGATCATGTGATCATTTGACACATAATTTAAACCAATTCATATGATTCACATATGATTCCAACTATTTTAAAAGAGATCTATTCTAGCTCAATATTTAATTGTTAGACACAATTATTAATATCATATCTACAAAAATTTCTGACTTTTAGAACCTTGAAAATATTTAAATCCCACGGCTTCACATTTTCCTTACAAAGACTTGTTTAAAATATTTGTATTTAACCAAAAGTTTGATAGTTTTTAGATAGCGATGAAAAAAGATATACAATTTAATTAGATTTAAAATTGATAATTTAGCAAAAAGATAATTTTCAGGAACAAATAAATTGATAAGTACTGAAAATACAAACAATAACTTTATTTGATCCATGCAAATAATGAATATTTTTATTAAATGCAATAATATTCGTAGAATTTTTTATTGGCATAGATATTATTATACAAAACATAAAGCAAAATCATATATATATTTCTTTACAAATTTATTTTTGATAATAACAAATATTGCAGCAGTTCGAACACAAAAGCCAAAATAAATTTCAATAAAATATATATTTTATTTCAGCGAAACTGCAGCAGGTGGTGCTTGATCTATATCGACAGCGCGATGCAATATCACTGCTCCTTAATTGTTCGCGTTTCGCTACGAAATACTTTATTTGCTTTTTTTGTGCGGAAACGGTTTTTCCGTCTACGTATACCTACATCTAGCTGGATGAAAAGCCGGCCGTCAAATTGCGTCAACGACACACGCTAACAATTACGCGCATTTGCTTATATGTAGTGTTGTTATTGTGACCGACGACACACACATAGAGAAAAAAAACGTGCATCATTACTTATTTACAACAACAAAAAATTTATCGTTGTGGATGTTATTAATGATCGCTGTATGTATATATGTTTATGTGCGGTTTAATAATTTCGCAAATGTACCGGGCGTGAAGAATACAAAAATGTGCGAGAGAATTCGATTTTTCGTATACTATATGTACTCTACTACTATACATTTCATAAAATGCGCATGTTCATTTTCGCCGTGCGGGCTCATTTAAAATTGAGCATGTGTTCGTGCTGGAAACCAATCCGGCAGCGCAAATTAAGAATTGATAAAGCGCTCTAGCATAATTCAATTATGTACATCCTCTCATTTATATCCTATGCGTTTTTACATTACTATATATATATAATATTCGCAATTCATAAGCAATGAATGGAGGACGCTTCTTAGTCGTTCTGTCACTGCGAATCGGCAAATTAATCATAGAAAGTTGCGCATTTATCAATCACACGCACTCAATGTCAGCGCGCTGCCTGCTGCCGCCGCCGCCTCGCACCGTTTTTTTTCGGGCCGCAACGTGGACGAGGACGAAAAAGGCGACGAGCAAGCGTTGAAGATGTATCTGTGTGTGTGTGTGTTTGTATGAATACGAAAGATTTTGACTTATCGTCATCCTTTCTTTTTTTCTGGTGTAGTGTTCCACCAGCGAGTAGCGGCAGTAAATTGTTCAACGGGGGGTTTATGATTCTATGTTTTTTTTATATGTAAGTTTAGTTAGCCGATTTACATAAATCATGCGAAAAATGGACGATTTCTTTAAGTTTTTTGCATTAATTTATCGTTGCATTTTATTGTTATGTTTATACATTCGGAAAGATGCAATGCTTGTTTTATAGTCGAATGGCTGTACTTTGCCAGTCAAGGTGTAGAAATTTTATAGATACTATCGTGCCGAACATTAATTTTTATTATAGAAATTTTAAGGTTTATAAGTTAATATGGTGTTTCAAGTCACAATCAGGGTCGAAACAACCAACATACAAACTACAGAAATGCTTAAGGTATAGGTATAGCTTCTAAATTTCAAAGAATGGTTAAAAAGTTGCTTGATATATCAAAAAAACCATAGGTATATTAGTTTTCAAATCTAGGTACATAGGTATGAACTCCTTAGTTTGGTAAATAATATAGGTAATAATCCTTTTTAAACAAAGGATAATCATATATTTATGATGCAAAAGAAATTTTACTGAATTTTTCTAGAATAAGTCTTAATATCAGTCATTTTTAGAAAGATTTACTAAAAAAAAGTGTGACTTCTCACAAAAGTGAGTTTTTGGAAGTCACTCTGCATGAATAAGCTCCCTGCTACGCATAATTTATGTGATCCATGCTTCACTTCCTTAGATTTTTAGAATTTTCAGGATTTCTACTAATTAGAAGTCTTTTTCTTTTAAGATGAACTATTATTGCTTTGGACTTCTTGATTTAAATATCGTTTATCCAGAATTACAATTAATTTTGTAAATCAAATTTAGGACTTATAAGAAATTAATAGATAGTACCTAAATACATATATTTAAATAGAAATTAAAGAAAATTTATTTTCACCATTTACATAAATCATGTGAACACTAGGCAATTTATGAATTAATTTAATGGTATATTTTATTGTTATGTTTAGAATCAGGGGATCTTTATTGCGCGGTCGCCTATATTTTATTTCCCGGGCAATATGTTGAAACTACATTTATCAAGCGGGTGTTAATTTTTATGCTAAAAGTTTAACAAAAATATGAGGTATAAATTCAATTGTTTTAAATGTGAAGCAAGCTTTATATGAACATTTTGTGCAATTTGTGGGAAAATGTCCTGCTTAAATAAAATAACCATAAAAATTATTTAGATTATTATTGCATCAATCATGTTAGAAAACTAAAGAATAACTAAATAAAGATATAAATTCAATCGCTTTAAAAGTGAAACGCAAGCTTCATAAGAATATTTTGCGCTTTTTGCGGAAAAATGTTCTGCTTAAATAAATTTATTGCAAATAGCATCAGAAAACATAACATCAATATTTTAATAAACTCACTAAAACATCCCACCCGTGTAGTATGAATATCGTTTTATAAGCCAACCCCGAATTTTCTTCTTTCCACATCCTAAAAAAGCGTCTTATATATGTATATATAACCTCAACAAAAATTTGAATAATGATTTGACGGAAAATGTGCATGCTAAATAACATACCAACATATAACGTTTTGTTTTTATATCTAGGTAATGACCGTCGATGTTAAAATACTGTGTCGCTATTCCTTTTTGAAAACAAAACTACAAAAAGGGAAGATTTTAAATGTGAGTAATTTTTTTCATACTTTATATGTTGTGAAAAAGTTGTTTGATGATTATTGCGCTTTTTTTGTAAAAGCACTTTTTATATTTGTCTTCATGCCAAAAATGTAGAAGCAGACAGTTACAACTATTCACTCTTTTTCTCTAAATAATTCACAATGCGCTTTGAAAATAGTAATATTAAATGGCTGCCTTTGTCTCAAACGAGAAGCAAGAACTACACTGCAAGCGAATACAACAAACAATAAGTTTTTTTTACGTAAAAGTTAAAGATTAACATGTTATTCAAGAAATTTATTTTTATAATTAATGCTTGCATTCGAATTTCTTTGGAAATTAATATAAATGAAAAAATAGTGATAGGCAACATGGTAAACTAGGGGTCAATTTTAGTGCGTTTAAATATTGCTGACTGTTATTCAAGTAAAGTGTTTGGGTTTCTTTTAAAATACAAGTTATAACTGTTAAACAGTAAGTACTAAAAAGTAAAATTTTCTTTATAGTGTATTTTTGGACTTAAATTTACAAAAACCTTAAAAAATAATCGGATATATTGGTTTCAATGTTTGAATTCGTTTATTTAGTAACTTTATACGATTTTCTGTTGTAATTATTGCTTTATTTCAATTGTTTATGTCTAAATTAGGATTTCTTGTAGACCATCTTTATTATTATATGTTTTTTGTAACTAAATTAAATAAAAATTTAGGCCAGATATGGTAGATGCTCTAAGCGTTGATAGTCTTTGCACAGACATGCATTGCAATACCTAATAGTAATGGTATAGAGCTTTTGACTGTTTAACAGATGTTGCAACTTATTAACTGAAGTATAAAAAAATAATCAATTTTACTTGTATTTATAATAATTAATGAAATTATCTAAATTGTTAAAAAGTCTGCTTTCTGATGACGAACCAGATATCATTCTTAGATTTAATGTAGCCAAAAACAAGGATTAGCTGAAATAATCAAACCATCAATCGACAAATTTTATTTTTAAGATTTTTATTAAATATAAGTATTAAAAATTAGAAAGATTATATGCAAGATTTTTATTGACACAATCTCAAATTTGTGGAATTTGCTTATGATTAGCTTGTAAGTTGTAACGTTAGCTTTTTGATGAATCTGCATTTTTGCTGAACTAACAGCTAGCTCGGTGTGGGAAAAAAACTTCGCACACAGTTTGGATAGTTTTGTTTGCGCACAAAAAGTCGAATAAGATTAAGACGTTATGTACGTTTTTGCCCTGCCGCCACTTTTTCTTCCTGCTCATCTCTATTTTAATGTGCGCGCATAGTGAGTAATTATTTTGCAATTTACAGCGTAATTAAAATTAGATCTTGCTGTTGCAGATTTCGTTGCCATTATTATTATTATTATTATATATAAAAGGAGGGTGGAAATTTGACGGTGGCGGGTATCATACTATCCATATTATAAATTCTATATGCGAACAATAACAAATTGACGAAAAGTATTATCTATCGATGTTTGATTAAATGCAAATATTAATTAACGTTTCAAGTTATCACACTATAGTTTACACTAAATAATTGATTGATTCGTCTATAATAATGAAATCAATGTTAAAATGTGAAATTAATATCAACTAAAATTGATTGATTGATATAGTATCATATTCCAGTGTTCACTCACACTGTTGTCTAAACTTTGCTGGTACAAAGAGTGTTTTTATATGTATGTATATAGAATGTACTACTACATACACTTAGTTTTTTTAATTACGATTTAAGTTTTCCTTCTAGTAAATCTCCATTTTCTATTTACGACTTTCAGTGGAAGAAAAAGTTTCAGAGCGTCACTTTATTTTATAGCAGATACCAGAGAGCGTGAATATTAAAAATTTTTGATAATAAGTTTTCTTATTGGCTTGTTATTGGTGAAAATTATTATTATAGATCGTATACAAGTTATACAATAGATACATAAAGCTTTTATAGTTCAATATTGATAATGCATCTGCAGCGATATAGAATATCTCTCTAGCTGGGGGGACTTTAAAATAAATGAGCGCATAAAAACTCACTTACTATAAACTAGTAGACACTGGCTGTTTGTTGGTTTACATGTGTTACATTAGATGCTGCCGCCTTCGGCTGCTTCTTGTTCTTTTTTATAGATTTTAATTAAAGCGCAAAACACTGGGAGCTTTAATACTCTAATTCTAAACTAGAAACTTTTCAACCACTAATACATTATTAAGTTACGGTTTATGTATTTCATGTAAAATTTCTTACTACATAATTAGTATTTAGAATATTATTAATCGTTTAGACGACATTTGCGCTAATTAAATCTAATCGCATAATATGTGCAATCTTTGATGTCACTAATTTTGCGAATCTCAACGAAAGACAATGTTAGTATAGATTCGTATCTCAATTTACGCTATGTACTTGTGTTTGTGATGTTAAGCCTTGTTCAATTTTCAGTTTTTTAAACAAAATTTCATGTTTTAGATGCTTTTAATATTTTTCTATGAATTTTATTCTTTATAATTACACGGAAATTTAAACATTTTTTAGATAATTTTAAAACAATTCTTTTTAATCTAAGCATAATCAATTCTATTGATTTAAAATTTATTTTTAAGTAAGTAGTTACTCAATTTTTCGTATTTATAAAATGCACTGCTTTTGTATATTTTTTTATTTGGCCTCTTTTTGACCTGATTTTACTGAGAATATTTGTTTTTCTGCAATTAAAACAAAAATTAATTATAGTATGTATAAAGAATTAATTGTTGGTAAACATATTTAAGCAGGCATCAAAAATTAACTAGGCACATACATTATTATACAAATTATCCACTTATTTTCTATTAATTAAACATTGTTATTAAATTAATCATATTTCAAGCTAAAATGTAAATTTTTGAAGTGCACGCCAATGCTTCTCTGGCTTTCAAAGCAGGTAGCTAATGTAAGTCACGCCTATTTCAACCAAGTTCACTCAACTTGTACTTGTATCTTACTGCTAAAGTTATTTTTACTTTGTTTTTGTTAATATACATATATGTTGTAATATCTAAAGTTTGATACGGTTTCAAAAGTCACTGCAGCTTTTTTATTCACTGCAATTAATTGATCACAATTTAGGTATGAATTTGATCTAATATTCTATGTTCTAAATGCTTCAAATAAAGAAATGTAAAGTTACTGCAGCTTTTTTATTCATTGAAGTTAATTGATTACAATTTAGATATGAATTTCATCTAATATTCTATGTATTAAAATGGCACGAACGTAAAAAATACTATTTCCAGCAAACTTGCCTTTATTTAGTAGAGAATTTAGTGTTTGCAAAGACGAACACCCAAAAGGCAAAGTCCGAAGGTAGTTTAGGTCTCATTTGGGATTTACCCTTAAAAAGTTATGGAGAGATTAATCCTTTGATAAGATTTATATGATAAAATATTATGTTAATAGTTTTATTTATTATTATTATTATTATTAAAAACGCCTAATTATGGTACAATTAATAATAATGTAATATTTATATTATAACTGCAAAGTATTTATCGAAACAAATTTATATCAACCATCTATACTAATAGCAACAACTTAGTTGTGAAGCACATTAATTATGGAAAATTAATATCTAATATGCAACATAATTTATTAAAGAAAATGTTGAATAAGTAATAAAATATGAAGATGCAAATTTGTCCCAACAGACGTTTTTGTGTTGAACAGCAAAAATATAAAAAAATATCGAAGCATTTGAGCATCAGCGGAGTTTTCGAAAAACAATTTAAAGCTGCCAATATCCGCTATTGCAGCGCATAAAACGATAACACTTTTTTTAATGTATTCTGTTGTTAATGGTTTAATTGAATAAGCAAAATAAAATTGAAAAAAGTGTATACATTTTTTAATATTGCTGTTATGATGGATTATAATCGCATAGATCAGTGCTGTTCAAACTCTGTTGACTCAGGGTGCTATTCGTCGCATTTTTACACAAAATAGTAAGTTATGCACCGGGACATTAAAATACCTTTTTATGCCCAGGTGCGTATATAAATGTGGGACTGTAGCATACAAAATTAAAAGTCGTTTTTATTCTACTCTGTCATATAATATTACGAATTATAAATGCTCTTTTCAATGGTGTCATATGTGCTTTGCATTTAAAAATTATTGTAATTATTTCTAATCGGTTGGAGCAACTATATACCTACCTATATAATTAATAAAAATATCTTATATAGCAAGTTGCGATTCACAGGCGACGATAAAAAACAACCAAAAATGAGAATAATATTGTACATACAACAATGATAACCAAAGTAATGTGTAGATTTGATGAGCAGAAGGTCTTTGTTATAAAAATAACCCTTGAATTTTTTATGAGTAATATTTAAAGTAGCGTTTAATGTTGTATGCGTGCCGAATATATTAATTATTTATTTAATTTTTTTATTTCAACCTTTGTCACCATTGAGCTGACAATTATACCAAAGTACTAAGCTTATTCGGCATCGTAATTTTTATGTAATATATAAACAAAAGGAAATAATAAAAGCAATTAACATATAAAGTAGAAGAGCGAACCATTTTACGAAATACATATATATATATAAAACACATTCACTCTGGAATACATATTTTAAAATTATTGTAATTCTAAAATGCAATATCATAATTTTACCAATTACTGGCTAATACACCAAAGCGACAAACTTTTTCTACATAGTTTCTAATTTTAATTTTGTATAAAAAGAAACTCATCTTTTTGCAAATGTACAAAATAATTCCATTTGTTTGTATCTTCCTCTGACTTTACTTATACTAACTTAATATATAGCATATAAACTTCTAACTGTTAAAGTTTTCTAATTTTCTCAAAATGTATTTTTGTGTGTGTGCGCGCTACGAGTTGCTCACTCTACTTAGATACGAGTGGAGTGCAAAAAAAAGATGTAGGAGTATAAAACGTACACATCTAGTGTATGTACAAATATATTTGTTTACAAATAAAACGCAAACAAAAACGATTCGAAACTAATTAAAAATCGCAGTTTAAAGCAATCTTTTACATAAAACGTCAGCTGCACTTTACCACCATTTGGAGGAAACTTTGTTTTACGACAAATTAAACTTACAAATTATTACTGCATTTACAACAAAACCAAACAAAGTGTTACTGTTATTAATTCCACTTAAAAATTAATCATTTATTAAATTAATATCGTCTGTAACCAACCTGGGTTATTTAAAATTCATTTAGATATTAATTTATATCTTTGCCATTCGAATAAGGGATGCAAAACTCTTTAATTAAATATCATAATTTATTCGCTTGAAACCATAAATCAAAAAAGTATATTTGCTATTCTTTTGATTATTATATTAAAATTTAACATTATATTCCAACTAAATGTATTTGAAAGCACAAATGCTATTATTTCAATACTTTGAGAGCATATATACAATTATACGAATTGTTTTCTTAAATTTAAAGATCTGAAACGGAGATGTTATTATCTTTTGTCGAAATTGTTATTAAATTATCATATTTAGATAAATAAATCAAATATTTATTTTAATAATATTGTTAGGAAATACATAGTTAACATTATTGTTAGAACTTTATACATCCAATTTTTAATGAATATTTTCTTTTAATCATTTTTGTTGTAAACCAAGATTTAAAAAACGCCTTTCTGCACATACACCTCGAAAAGATCATTTTATGAACCCAACTCTCACCTCGGCGTATGAAGAGTTTGTTTTTCGCAGGATATTAATATGCACTGCTTTGTAGAAAAAGTTATTTGTATATGAAGTTATTTTTAAGTCCTTATATCTATATAAAAAGTATTTAGATATTATAAGTAAGTTTTTATCAAACAAATTTTTGTTAAGTAAATATTTGCCTATAAGTGACTTTATCATTAATGAACTCGTCATTTGTCACTAAAAATGTAACCTACATGGCGACATTACTGACATTAACATTGTCTGAGAAAATTAGCTGTAGATAGATACATAGTCATCTACGAATTTAAATAATTAGAATGACGAAAACTGACCTCACCCACATTTCTAGCATATTATTAGAAAAATTTAAACTTAATAAAAATTTGTGATATTGACCCGATAGATAGAGAATGAATAAAATCTGTATGTTGCAGTGGAGATTTTGCATGTCTGCCTCATTCCGACTTTCACTAAAATTATAATTTCAATATTATGTTGGGCGAAAGTAAATTGCAATAGAAATGGAGAAGAAGTCGAAAAAGAGAGGAAAAAAAAAAGAAAGAATGAATAGCGGCATAAAAACACATATTTTCAATGCTGTGTAAATTTGAATATGTATCACAGTAAATATTTTCGTTTTGTTTTTTTAGTATCTACCCGAGCGACGGCTGCTCTACCCCTTCTCGCTCCTCCATTTTAATTAAAACAGCGCGCATCTTGAAACTTTGTATATAAATGAAAATCCTAAAACCGAATGACAATGAAAGAAAATGAATATGTTTAAAAGTTGGCTGGAATTCGTGTTGAATGCCATAATACGATTGTTAACTTGCATTTTCATATATGATACGAAATTAATTCGCATTCTTATCGCGCGTAAACTTTTGCGCGCCGAGACTTTTTAATTTTTCCAACGCATGCAACATATGGATTAATATCATCTTTTCGATAAGCGTTTCTTGCATTTTGCAAATTATTCGTTCGTGGAAAAATACTGGCAATATATCTCAACTAAATCTAGACAAGTCTTTTCTATGTAGTCCATTTGCAGATTTTATTAGTCTGCAAGTTAAATATTTTGCATAAATTCGACTGAAATAATAAAAAATTACTGCATTTCATCGTTGATGATTGTTTCTTAGAAAGATGGTTTATTTTTTAAATTTTGATGTTGGTATTTCAACTAACTCTAGACAAATCTTTACTATGAAGGCCATTAGATTACAAATTAATTATTTTATATAAATTTAAATGAAATAGCAAAAATTTATTACATTCCATCGCGAATGATTTTGAAGACATGTGTCTACATTTTGTTGATTTTTCTCTGTTGTCAAAGTTGCGGTAAATAGAGTAACTACCAGAGTGTAAATATTGTAACATGTAAGTGAATAAATAACCATCGCAATAAAGTAATGTAATCAGTTCGTAAAATTGGAACGAATTAAGCTATAATATTCTCATTAGGTACTATATGGTTGGGACTATGCAGATTAAACCAAAAAAAAAGATGTGCCAAAGTGTTTCAGATTTCTACTGTTTTTGCGACAAAATCACACCCTGAAATTTGCTGTCTAATCAGGGCTGCCTATAAGTTTCCAAATTTTGATCGTGTTTACAATTGATTAAAATTTTGTTAGTTTACGTATTTTTCTGTAAATTTTATAGAAATTTGAAAATACTCTATTATTAGATGACTATGATTGTAAGTGTACAGAATAAACCCAAAATGAAAAGTGATAAAAGAAAGTTTTTACAGTTTTGGCGACAAAAGCACGCTATGCAATTTGTAATCTTAATTATTTAGTCTAATCGAGATCGTCTAAGTAAGTGTCCACACCCTGGTAGTTTTCAGTTGGTTCATTTTTTGTAAATTTTAATACTCCACCTTCTCAGAAATATTACAATAAAAACAATGTTGAAATAAAACTTAAACAAATCAATAAATGTATTACTTATTACTAACAAATTTGTCTTAATTTAAACTCTTGGCGCAAATGTTTGATTTTATCAATTGCGCCAACAATTTGTCAATAAATCAATTGATTAGTCACGTTTTTGCTGTTAATTAAAGCAAGAAACGCGCAAACTTGGCGCATAACTCATATCATCCACTTTTTCGGCAACATATTTTGCATTTGGCACTCATATATTGTATATAACATAGAAGTGCACATTTGATAAATATGCATTTCTTGGAGCATCGTTTAGCTTTAAACACATGTTGCACATACATTTTCGCTGAAAATAACAATGAAATTTATGCATTTTCATCACAATTTATTAATTCAAATCATTAATAATGTTGATTGCCGCACATTTGTCTCCGGCGAAATCTCCGCCAAAAAACAAAGCGCGCTTTAAACTACACACCTACTCCGCACGATGTATATGCAGCAACACCTAGTACGATTAGTTT
The DNA here is from genome assembly GCA_030264715.1 of Adinopsis sp. GC000173. NCBI lineage: Eukaryota > Metazoa > Arthropoda > Insecta > Coleoptera > Staphylinidae > Adinopsis > Adinopsis sp. GC000173. The sequence goes on along the minus strand of JARJDW010017679.1, from coordinate 2,128 downwards.
GGTGTCATTTATTGAGGATATGCAAATGTGCGGCGCGCGAATATATACGTACTTTTTTTCGTGTCGCATGGGTAAGATACGTGCAGCGCAAATTGAAAGGTGTATACATTTGCAGCTAGAGAAAAAAAATAGATTTATGATTTAATAAGCATATAAATTCAGAAACTTTCTCGCTAATTGCTTTTTTGCAAAATGCCGAATTAGATTCTTTTTTATGTAAGTTATCTGTAATTTTAGTCAATTAAATAGGAATTAATGGCATGCAAAAATTATATAACTATATATTTTTCTGTTGATATTACAATGTTGTTATTGTGCTACATTTTTTTTTGTTGATCACAACATCAACATTGAATGAAAATGGTAATAAGGTCTGTAAACAAACGATAAAAATACTATAGTACAATACGTTCATAAAAGTTATTTTTTAAATGTTAAAAGTTTGCTATTTTAGATTATTAAATTTGTTGTGTAGAAGTAGATATATAAACTTCAGTAAACATTTGATTTTTAAAGAATTTTAGAAATGTTGAACATGTCAACGTGGAATTTAGAAAATGCTAAAATAACAAATAGATATTATACAAATTGTGCATCTTAATGTAGATAATTATATTTATTATCAAATAATAGTAATAATTTCAAAATATCAAGATTTGTTCAATTGATAAAATGTGAAAGAAGAAGAATTTATACAAAATTTAGAATTTTATTATAACATATAGGTATAGGCAACTTTCACACACATATATAAATATTTTTTAATGAAATAGTTATAAGCTATGCTTATATTATAACACTTTTTGTATTTAAAATTTGTAATAATTTAAGTAAGTAGAAAAGCAAACAGTTAAAGTTAGAATAATTTTAAATTATGCATATATGTGGGGCGAGTGTACAAAATGCTAAATTTGTATATTTTTTATATTAAACCTTTGTGAAATTAATACATACGATCAAATGACTTTATATTAGAATTCATTATTAATTGTTTGTTAATTAATTTGCGGAAATTATGCATTTTGAATTAATTAATTTTTAATTGATCGGCTTTATTTCGTACACCACAGCAATAAAAACGCATGCTGTTCTTTTTTTTGGAAAAATAAATAGGATAAAAAATATCTGGGAGCAATAATAAATTATCCAATCGGTTCCTTATGATATTTAATGAATTAATTTCATATATTTCGTATCATATTTCTATTGTTGCTAAAAAGGAAACTTCAATGGGTATATATATATATATGTTGATACGTAGTAAATAGATATAGAATAATATAACAATAGAAATTTTGTAGGAACGTGTGCGGATAATGACGTAATAGAACGTAAATTTGTTTGTTGGTGGCGATTACGTAAACAGAATTTCATATAGAAACAGACACACACACACACACACATCGAAACAAACACACACCGATGCAGACACACAGCTGTGTGATGTAAATGCTATTTGTTTCAATGCCATTTTTACGATAAACAAAACGCTAATATATATATTATACATAATAAGCGCAAAAATAGGTGGTGTTCGAAAGTGGAGCGCCACGCCGCACCGCACCGCATTGACAGCATCACTCGCAACATAGTACGATGAAGGGGTTGATGGAAGCACTGAATTTGCGTCGCATATACTACTATAGAAATGTTGCGCCGCTCACTCGCTCGTTCTCTCTGCGTGCTGCTCTCTGTGTGTTGTACGTACTATTTGAGAGAGCGACGAGAGAAAATAAGAACCATGAACGCTCCGGGCGAAAAGTAATAGTAAAATAATCAGGTCACGGATATATAGAAATAATTGCGAAAAATTTGCGCGCAATGTGATGCGGCGCGGCGCGCGTTCGGGCGCAGGGCGTCGAATGTGAGCGAAGTGCGGCGGCGGCGGCAGCGACGACGCGTTCGAGCTCTGTGGCGTCGCCGTTGCTACGACGTTGGCGTCGCCACGGCAACCAACTGAACACATTGATTTCACGTATAGACGGAATATATTGCGGCCATATTCAACCCCCCATTTCAAAAGTGGGGGGAAAAGCGTTTTTAGTAATATTGTTAAGTGTCCCATATATTACAAGAGACCCACATTTTAAATTTTTACTATACACGATTTATTTATATTATTATTATT
>JARJDW010017671.1:0-15144 GCA_030264715.1 Adinopsis sp. GC000173 | reverse complement strand
CGAAGACGTCGAGCGCCAACTTGCAATTCCGGCCAGGAATGCGTCAATGTCCAATACACCACGACGGGGTTAGTGCAGAGGTGGGAGTGCGTCCCAAACACCGACATCAAAAGACCTGCTTAGTAGCAGATTGAACATTTTCATTGTGTTTTCATGTACTTTCAATAAAGATTTTATGCGATAATTGTTTTATCATTGCTTGAAAGGTATTGACGTATATGTTACTTTGATTGGACACTTTTGTTTGGCAATCAAACCAAACCAAGTTGATATGCTTAGTGTTTTTCGTTTTATTTATAAATGAATTAACAAGTTTATATAAAATATATAGGTTTTTTGTCTCCAACATGCGAGTAGATAATAAAAAAATAACGTAACTAGATCATTCATTTTTGATTGATTGATTCTTCGATTGCACTTTGTGGTTGCTTGGCTTTTTTTTCGTTTGAGCAATGTATCAGTGTTGAGCGTGCTGACGCAATTCCTCCAACTGCAACACAAACAAGAATACTTTAAAAATGTCAACAAGTGGATAAGAAACCGAGAAAGTTGCAAAAAACAAAAAATACAGTGTAATAAAAAAAGTCGGATACTTATCAGACCACCCCAATTTCACACATCACATATCTTACTTCTCGTTCTTCGTCGACCGACTCATCGTCGTCGGCGTCGCTGTCGCCGTGCAGCGAAGTGGCGGGCGTCGTATGCCGGCTCGAGCTGGGGCTGGGCGGTGCGCTAAACGGCCGCGGGTAGCGCATCGACGATCCATTCGATTCGGCATCCTCATCGTCGTCCGCTTCAATGTCCGCGTAGACTGCCTTCAGTGCACGCATTCGCGCCTGCCGATAGTACTACAAGAAGAGAAAAACAGTAGGCACGATATAAAAGGAAAAGCTACAAAATCATTGAAAAAGTCTTACCAATCCGAGATTACGCCAATCGAGCATGTCGCTCAGCCGTTCGGTGCGATTACGCTGAATGATGCGCTGGCGTCGCGTCAATCGCGAAAAGTCGTACATGTACCCGGCCAGCTGATTGATGCTATCGTCGAGCGAGATGAAGCGCCGATCGATGATGTAGATGCCGTACGACATCGGATCGGCGATGTGCTCCTGCATGAAACATCCAAAACCTGATAATAAAAACAAAAATAATATAGATTTCAAACGATTGCGTATATTGGGTTGCATATGTTATACCGGATAGATTTGTGGTGACGCTCGGAATGCCCATGACGGTGCACTCAGCCGGCGTATATCCCCACGGTTCATAGTAGCTCGGAAACACGCCCAAATGACAACCGCGCACAAACTCCTCATAATCCAATCCAAAGAGCGGATTGGTCGACGATAGAAACTCCGGATGGAAGACGATCTTAACGCGATCCTCTTTGCGATTGAACAAATTGCATCGGCGCACCGCATTCAACACCGGATCGTTCCAATCGTCGGCGATATTGTGCGTGGTGATCGGCGGCAGACCGTCCCGATCCAAGGCGAAAATACATCGTTTCAACCGTACCATCTCCGACTTTTCGAGTAGATTTTGTGCATCCGGTAGACTACCGGATAGGCAAACTTCGTACATTCGTTTACCGATCGCATGCTGGATCTCATCGATGGTATCTCGTAGACTTTTGGTCACCGCATGACCGCGCAACGATTCAACGTTGAAATTGTGCGTTTTCGCCGGGAAGATGAGGAATGCGACGACCGTCACCTCCTAAAAACGAAAACCGATGACATTTGTATTCATTAATTTTACGATATGAATAAAATCGCTTGGAAAATAAGTAGCACCTGTTATATTTTGACACTTTAACGTTTTACTGTCAAAATATATAATTTTTCGATCAATTTTCACTTAAATCAACGTTGCCTTTAAAAAAACAGAAAATCGCTTGAAAAAGTGTCAATATTGAGTGAAAATTACAAATTTTGACAGCAAAACATCAAAAATGCCATTTTTGAAAGCAATCTTTTTGATATTTATATATAAAATCTTTACAATATTAGTTATTTTTGCGATTCGTAGTGAAATTTTCGAGAATAATTAATTTTTGTGCCTATATTAGACATGAATCGCTTGAAAAATTACATTTCTAACGTTTTACTGTCAAAATGTGTCATTTTAAACGATTTTCACTCAAAAATCAATGTTGCAATAAACAAACAATCGAACATGTCAGCATTGAGTGAAAATTACACAATTCGACAGCAAAACGTCAAAAATGACATTTTATAAAGCAGTCTTTTTGCTATTCTTGTACGAAGTCTTTACAATATTAATTACCTTCGCGATTTGTAGTAAAATTTTCTGACGATTTTACCCAAAAAGACCAAAGGGATTGCTTCAAGAATGACATTTTTGACGTTTTGCTGTCAGAATGTGTAATTTTCATTTAATTTTTACATTTCCAAACGATTTTCACGCAAAACACCATTGCAATAAAAAAACCAGCTTAAAAAATGTAAAAATTAACAAAATTTAACATTTTGAGGTTAGAATCTGTAAGTGTACTACCTCGCCGCGTTGTGCCTTGGCGCTCTGCAAGAGATGATTCAACCGTGCCAACGCTTCAATGAAGATATCCGCTCCCTTATTGCCAAACTCGTATCGGCCCGCAATGAAGAAGTACAACGTTTTATCCAGATCGAAGTCGTAGTGACCGTAGAAGTGACCGCGCACGAATTCGTGCAGCTTCTCCTTGGCGACGGCGTGCAGATTTTGGAATTCGTGCAGCGCGGAGAACTTCTTCACATTGAGCCCGTTCGGCGTAATCACGTCCGGTTTGCGTTTGAGCAGATGTTCGGCCTCGAGGCCGGTGATGTCCGAGACGGTGGTGAAGGTGTGACAGAGATGGGCGGCGGCGCGCTCCATACAGTAGCGATGGTAGATTTGACGTTTGCCGGCCTCCTCATCGACGCTGAACTGTATTCAATAAGCAATTTATCGTAAGTGCGTGCTACTTACTACACAATCATATCATAATTGTTGAAACTAGAGATCTAGTACGATATGACGAGTAACGTTTTCCGTTGCTAGGCAACGAATAAATAAAATGATCGATATTGATTTTGTTACACTGGTTACACTGTTGCAGATCATTTCACACGTAGCTAATGTATTGCGGTGCTCGTGCACGTTATTGTAGTTCGAAGAACAAGCGACTAACCTTATCCAAATTGTTGTAGAAATCGGTGCTGCCCGCGCACAAGTATCGTCCGAGGAGCGTCGCATGCGTTGTGAAGACGGTGGCGACGTTCAAGTGGCGGAAGCGCGTCACAATCAGCCCGAGGCCAGCTTGCCATTCGTGGAAATGGGCGACGATGCGCGGTGGAATGTTGAGATCGTGTGGCAGTGCCTTGGCGGCTGATTCAAACTGTGAAAAAAAAGAGAAATATAGAAGAAAATCAAGTTGCAATAGGACGTAGAAGAATTCTAGATTTTTACGTTTTGTAACGTACTTCGGCTAAAAATTCGGCGACCATGTATCCCAAGATGATTGCATCGTTCGCCTCAACATCGAGATGCGGCACGCCCAACGAACACTTATCCCACAGTTCGCTCTTGAAGGCGTCGAGCCGCCATGCCGCCGAACCAATGTCCATGAGAACGATTTGCGGATTACCATCGACGAGCCATCGTCCCGTCACCACCTGAAAAACACGAAGCGATTAACAAACACAATAAACAAACATCCTCAAAATATCAATTTGCTTTTTTATTTTCATTTCATTTTTGCTATTTCTCAATAGATTTTAGTGCGGAATTCACAGAAAATTGTTGACTGTTCACGAATCTTGTAATTCCGAGTAAAAACCAGAAGTTAAATTACTTGGAAAATGAGAAAATTATGTAAAAATTCTATATTTTTACAGCTGCTATTCAATTTTCTAGTATTTTTTTACGAAAACAATTAAAAATCGATGGAAAACACAAAAATGGTGTAAAAACAAGTCCTTTAACAGGTATAATTTCCAGCAAATTTTTGCATGTTTTCAAGTGATTTTCTTCAAAATTTCTCTAAGCAGTGCAAATTTAATTGGAATTCTTGCTAATTCATGCAAAAATAATTCAAAAATTGTTGGAAAAACATAAAAATTACGTTAAAAAATATGGCGGAGTTTCAGAAATGTCATTTTTCACACATTTTCAATCAATTTTCTACAAATTTTCACTTAAAACCAGTAAATAAATTCTATTTCTAATATTTTTTACAAATGCAATTAAAAATTGATGAAAGAAATACAAAAAGATCTGTAAAAACAAGAAACATCCTTTGACAGGTATAGTTTTTAACAAAATTTTGCATGTTTTCAAGCGATTTTCTTTAAAATTTCACTAAGCAGCGCAAGTCTAACTGGAATTCTAGTTAATTCATAGAAAACAACGCAAAAATTGGTGAAAAAACAAACAAGTTTTGCAAAAACATGGTGGCAGAAACAGCGAAGAAAATAAATTTTTGTTTAAATTTCGGTATGATGATGACATGGTTAGTACACTAGCTTTTCTGAAAAAGAAACAATAAAAGCGATGATTATCGTGCTCAAAAACAATCATGTTTTACCTTGTATCCCCTTTCCCTCAACTTGGCGACCGCTTCGTTCAATTCGCGCGAGGCGAGCGGGCCCTCCTCGACTTCGGCACGCGCCGAGCGCTCCTTGTACGGCCCCAGCAGGCAATACCGATCGCCCAACTCCTCCACCGAGACGAACGCCTTACTCCTGATCACCGTGTAGATGCCGCCGACTTTATTCGCCGCCTCCCATGCGACCTCGAACGTCCATCGGTTGGTCTCCTCCGCGCGCAGGCCGCGATCCATGAATATTTGCAGATTGGCGGCGGATTCGCCGCGATAAAATCGACGACTCATCTTTCACTTCGAACCACCACTGGAAAATGAAAATTTCTAGGTTAGAAAAACACGTGCTCAAGAACTAGTCACAACCTACGGGCTGCTGTAATAGGTATGGGTGCGAGTGGGATGGTTGTTGAGCGGGTGAGTCGTAGCTTAAATGTCAATGTCACCTTCAACATGTATCTTGCGTGAAGTTATTGTAACATAACACTGATGGCGCTAAAATCGACAGTTTTCTACATCAAATACTTCTAATATTTAACGAAAGATGGCGCCTGTTCAAACTCGATAATTAATTATTATTAAATTAAGTAAAATTTATCAAATTGCTCAAAATTTATTAAATAATCATTAAATTAATTTATCTTAAATAAAATCGTTTGAAATTTAAATATCGTCTATTTGAAAGATTTGAAACTTCACGCCATTTTGATGTGCCTAGAAGCCGAAGCCGCCAAAGCAGTTACAGCGTCGTCGTTCGATTTTCGCCCGAAAAACTTAGAGTGGAATAGCAGTAAGTAGTAAATATCTTTATTGGTTCATGATTCATCGATTTTGTGGCGGTTAGATCGTGGCGGTGGCGAAGTCGAGCCGCAATTCGCATCGGAACGATTTCCTAACCTACAAACTACTGGGCAGGGGCCGTTTGATGCTCGGGTCTCGTTCACCGGCGCTGACTTGATCCGTAAAACGGGTGAGAATTGATCAATAACAACGATACAATTCACTCAAAAGCACTAGAAGCCTTCTTTACTTGATAGATTATTCGATTAATTGTTGTCATTTTTGCTTGTAGGAGGCTTGCAAGCGATTGAAGGACGTTTTGTGCTCAACCAATCTGTTTTAGTAAATTTTGCGTAGGAAGAGTGTTTGGTGTTTGAAGATCATCGTTTGTAAGGTAATTCAACCATAAAAATGGGATTTTGTGACATTTCATAAATAAATTTAACGTTTTTTTGTTAATTTTTGTTTAATTCCTTATGTTTGCTAAGCGGTTTTATTAGGGATAAAATGAAATTAAGAAGGAAATCGCTTGTAACACAAAACATGACTAAATTGTTAAAATTGTTAGATTTGTAAGTAATTTTTGCCCCTTTTTAGATAACAAAAAAAGTACAGTAAAAATGGCAACTAAGGAGTCACCCCCGCCTGATGATAACGTGTACGAAGTAGAAGAAATCCTCGATAAACGCGTAAACAAGGGCCGTGTCGAATACTACCTCAAATGGAAGAACTACGGCCCCGAGCACAACACGTGGGAGCCGGCCAAGTTCCTGCACTGCAACGATCTGATTTCACAGTTTGAAGCGGACGTCGTAGCGAAGAAACCGCCTACCACAGCCACCGCCACACCACCGCCGGTAGGCGGCAAGCGAAAGACGCGCGACGAGGATGGTGATAATGGTAAGGAGGCGGATGGGGCCAATGGGACCAAGCGGAGTAAAAGTAAAAGCAACGAGGAGAAGAAGATTGGTTTCGAGCGGGGATTAAAGGCTGAGAAGATTATTGGGGCCACCGATAGCAGGTTTGTTGTCGTTTTTTGTATCATTTTCACCAAAAATCGCTAAATAATAATCAGTTAACATGCAATTCTTGTTAGAAACACAAAGGAAATTGCTTAAATTTTATAAAAACATGTAACAAGTCTTTAATTTCCTTGCTAAAAATTCATGGAATTCTAGTGAGATTGTTTTTGTAGAATTTATGTTCTACATGTGATGCTTAGCAGAGTTTTTCCTAGATTTCGTAGAGCCAAGCATCACAAGCATTAAATTTTAAATAAATTATGTTCGATAAGATTTACAAACTATAACTCTTTTGCGATTGCTAATGTTCTCGCTCTTATGCCCACACAATAAACATGAGCTGGATTAAGATTGAACACGTCTCTAACTGTCCTTCCTAAATATTAAAATTACAAGAAAACAAGATCTTTCAGATTCCTTTACAAAAACTGAAAGAATATAGCGTAGAAATCATGAACACAAAACGTTTTATACGTAGAATCATCTCAGTTATTCTTAAAAAATTCTAATTCGAATTAAATGTTTTATTATTTCAGTGGCCCGTTAATGTTCCTAATAAAATGGGAGAACTGCGAGGAGGCAGAACTCGTTCCCGCAAAGGTAGCCAACGTGAAATGTCCACAGGTGGTGATCAAATTCTACGAGGAGCGCGTCACTTGGTATTCGCCACCACACGATGAAAATAAATCAGAGGCACCAATCACCAAAACGACGTAACTTGCTCCCTCTCCTCAACACACTTTCCTCACCCTTATTATTTGTTTATAGTTCTTTTTCATCAATAAATTAGTTAATAAGCGCTAAGGAAACAAAAAAAAGAAGAAGATGGAAGAAGACAAATTGTTTATTAAAAATAATATTACTATAATACTTAGGATATAAGGTTGAACCGAGTTTTTTGTTTTTATAAAAAAATGGACGGACGTTTACGACGAGTTACTCAAAACACGATGTTCGTGTATTATGTTAATAATAAAGTAGGCGTAACTTTATGTAAAAGTATTGTTTTCTATCATCAGCAATGAATTAAGGTTAATGTTGTTGCTTTGAATCTTGAGCCCGATAATAATGAGATTTTATTAGGGTATCGAAATTGATTGAACTTTGGTTATGGCATGCGTGCATCGAGGTGGCTGAGTTAACAATGCACTGATCGTTTAGAATCTACGCATAAGTGTGCGCTTTATATCAGTTTTGTTATTGCAAGATAAGCCAGCCGTGTAAACGCGACTCTGAGCTTGATTCCGCTAATTCGGCAGCAATTAACACCACCCGATACACGCAGCCGAGGGCAAAGTGCGTCGAAAACACATATGTACAAAAATGAATATAAGTCAGCTTAACCTAAATTAATAAAAGAAAAAAATCATAAATATAAATGTCCTGAAGTGTCAAACTGGCCACTGGTTTAAATGTTGTAAATCATCAACGTTCTTGCTCCAAGAAACAAAAAAATCGCGAAAATGTTACAAGACCGAACAAACATTAAATCTCCAGCGATACGCAGAATCAGTGCAAGGAAATTGCCACAAAAGTGGATGAATACAAGTCACCCTCCACGCAATTGATGGATATTGTCAATAAGCTAGCGCATTTAGATGAAGTGCACGATAAATTGAAAAACTAATTAAACCATAGAGTAGTTTAGTGATTAAACGAACGAAATAAATATGAATTTTATATTATAATTGTTTTAGTTTGGCTATTGGATAGACGATGGCGCTCGCAAGCATGCATGCCAACATTAAGACATAAATGTTCCTCGAATACGCCATTTTTTTACACAAAAACAGCAATCAATGCGTTATTAAATAATTAAAATAAATACAATGCTAGTTAAATCTTAGTTAATTGCGAATTTTACAATATACAACAATATCTAACGGATAGGTAAATCAATTAGGTTAAAAAATCAGCAAACGGGAGGAGAATGGTAATTGAATGTGATGTACAGCAGCATTTTGTTGTTAATTAATGATCGTGTTTTAGAGTTTCTTTGGGTTTGGCCAATCGGCCGAAGTGGATGTGTATCTCGATGGGCAAGAGTCGCGCAAATGGGTGGAGATGAAGACCGAGGAGGGTAAAAAGGAGCGAATGTTGTTGTACTACGATGGCGAGACAGTTTCCGGCAAGGTGCACGTCAATCTAAAGAAACCCGGCTCCAAATTGGAGCATCAAGGCATCAAAATCGAATTCATCGGTCAAATTGAACTCTTCTACGATCGAGGTACGTTAATTGCAGTATTCCAGAGTAATGTTTTGATGGTTTTATTATTGCAGGGAATCATCACGAATTCACGAATCTTGTTAAGGAATTGGCGCGGCCCGGTGAGATGATTGCAAACACAACGTATCCGTTTGAGTTTTCGAACGTTGAGAAGCCGTACGAGGTGTATACGGGCGTGAACGTCCGCCTGCGCTACTTTCTTAAAGTAACAATTGTGAGACGACTGCAGGATATCACCAAGGAGGTGGACATCGCCGTACATACGCTCTCTAGCTATCCGGACATAAACAACTCGATCAAGATGGAGGTGGGCATCGAGGATTGTCTGCACATCGAGTTCGAGTACAACAAATCCAAGTACCATTTGAAAGATGTCATCATTGGTAAAATCTACTTTCTGCTGGTGCGCATCAAGATCAAGCACATGGAGATTGCGATCATCAAGAAGGAGACGACGGGCTCGGGCGCGAATGTCTATCACGAAAACGATACGATAGCAAAGTATGAGATTATGGATGGGGCGCCGGTGCGCGGTGAATCGATTCCGATTCGTGTATTTCTCGCCGGATACGATCTGACGCCGACGATGCGCGAAATCAACAAGAAGTATTCGGTCAAGTATTTTCTCAATTTGGTGCTGATGGATACGGAGGATCGGCGCTACTTCAAACAGCAGGAAATTACATTATGGCGAAAAGGTAATTTAACAACAACAAGGCCCGACTCTCTTGAAAGGTTTTATTATATTGTCTGTAGAGAGTTTGCACTCACTAACGATATTTTATGGCAAAAGTAAATATTAAAGGATTGCTCTCATTTCTTAATAAAAAAAATTAAGTATCACTAAAGAAAACACTAAAAATGTAAAGGAATAAGGAATTTTAAAGATTTTTCACATTTTTATTTAAAATTCTCACTGAAAATTGCTAAAAATAACAATTGTTGGAGCTTAAACATATTTTATTATAAAAATTCAATGAAAATTGTGCAAATTTATATTTTTAAAGTAATTTTCATACATTTTTACTAAATATTAAAAGATTGCTCTCATTTTTTAATAAAAAATTAAGAATCACTAAAGAAAACAGTAAAAATGTGTTTATAATGTTTATGTACTTTAAGGAATAAGGAATTTTATAGATTTTCCACATTTTGTACTTAAAATTCTCACTGAAAATGCTTAGAAATAGCAATTGTTGGAGCCTAAACATATTTTATGGCAAAACATCAACGAAAATTGTGAAAATTTTTTTAAAGTAATTACCAAGCATTTTTATTAAATATTCAAAGATTACCATAAAAAGGATGAAAAATCGCTAAAAACTAAGAAAAATGAATTTGGAATTAAATTAAAATTCTCAGAGCTTTTCCACATTTTTTATTTTAATTTTACTCAAAATCATTAGAAATATTCATTTTCTTCAAAAAGAAACACATCGTTATTCCTACTAAAACATTAACTAATTATACATAATAAAAACACAAACCGGTCCCTGCTGCTAATTAATTAACATTTGAACTACTTACACTAACAAATATTTGCTTTTCTTGTTGTAGGTGAGAAAACACGAAAGCCGAATATACAAAGCCCGCTGGTGGCGTCGCATTTAGTGAACAGTACGCCGCAGGAAGTGGATCGCCTGCCGAAGGAGGAAAGTTCACGTGTTGAGGGTGGCGATGAGCGAAGCAATGGGGAGGAGGGCGGCGTACAGCAGCCGGTTGGCATACAGAATATGACGCGCGAGCAGGGCGATGGCGAGAACAGCGACGAACCGCCGCTGACCGAATGATGGTAAATTGAATATATCAAAAAAAACACAACAAAACAAGCAAAAAAACAACAATGGCCTGCGTAACTGATTAATAAAACACACAAGGTTTGTAGATGTGAATGAATGATGAACTAATTTGTACATAATCTACTGTTAGTATACATTACGTTGTAAGCGAATCAAGAAAAAAAAAACAAGAAATTCCAATTTTATTGATTATTATTTCATTGTTATTATTATTATTGTATATTTCTTATAGTCTATTATATATAAAAGAAAAATAAATATTAAAATAATACTTTTTCATGTATGTATGTTTGGTTGCCTATTAAAACATGTCAATTTTGAAATATTTGTCAAACCTGCTACTGTACAGTAAAGTGCGTGAAATTGTCAAGTCACGTCGAGTTTCGAGCGAAAATTTAACGAAACAACGTTCGTATGAGTTTGTGCTGATACACGCACACATACAACGAAAACACGCGCGATCGACCTACCTACCTACTATTGCCGACAGTTCGGCTTGTCGATCAATAAAATACAATGACGTTGTTGTAGTTAAAAATGTCGGACGGCGAAGGTCTCGAATACTACATCAAATTCCCGAATTCGAACTTCAACTACCATCAGAACTGCGACAGCGACGATTACGTGTTCGTCGTCAATGAGGATAAGATACCGGTGATCTTGTTGTTCGGCTGGGCCGGCTGCCAGGATAAGTACCTCGCCAAGTACTCGCAAATCTACGAGGATAAAGGGTATATAGATATTAGCTTACCTTGATGAATAGTTAATCATTCAATTTCATTTCCAGACTGATTACATTGCGATATATAGCGCCAGTGAAATGCTTATTCTGGAAGCGCTACCACATGATCACCATTGGCCAAAAATTAGTCAAACTACTACTCGATTTGAACTTCGAAACGCATCCGGTGATTGTGCATTGTTTTTCGAACGGCGGCGCCTTTCTCTATCAAAACTTTTCGTTGGCGCTCGAAGGCAGCCCCAAGCAAATCGATGTAATAATAATAACAATTAAAATTTGACACTTGATGAAATTAACCTCAAAATGAATGATGTGTACGTTTTGCAGGTAAAAGGTGTGATATTCGATTCGGCGCCGGGGAAGCGGCGCATTCTAACGCTGTACAAAGCGATATCGGCGATACTAGGCGGTAATTTTTTTTATAATTTCCCAATGTCGTTTTTGGTGACAATGTTGTGCTCTATGATTTGGCTATGCGAAGTATTAACGTTCATACGACGCACGAGCGAATAGCCTTCATTGATTGCGAATGCCTTTTTTAGATTATACATAAGATGTTCGATCCGAGGTGCAGCGTTCAATCGAATCCGTTTCAAATGCTGAAGGAGGAGCAGCATATGTGGCCGCAGCATTTCATCTACTCGAAGAAAGACGATCTGATTCCCTACCAGGTAATTTCACGCCTTCGTAAAATATGAAATGTTGCGCTGCCAGCTCGAATTTTGTAGTCTGGAGGAGCAAAAACATTCCCATTCAGCACATCCAAAGTGTTAGCTTAGGTTAGGTTAACTTATGCGATATATGGCCGAGCATTCATTCATTGATGGTTTCTATTTTATTTAGCATAAGTCTTGGACCAATATTTAGTGCGTTCGATAAATACATCTGAAACATCTAGATTTTTGTCACTCAACTTCAGATAACTTCACCTATATACGAACGATGAAACTTGATTTATAAATATAACTTAGCTTTTACAATGAATATAACTCTCTATTCTTTCATTAACTAAGAATTATCTTAATACGAAATCCATTTTATTAATAAATCATAGAACGTTTGCGAGTTTTCGCGTACATGTGAACTTGTCTGCAGTCATATGTCAAAAAATCTAGATGTATTTACCGAACGCACTAATTGTCTTCCTTCAACACCCCTACCGACCTCCCCTCGCATTTAGTTTCAACGTGATTATTAATTTATTGATTGATCTTCTTCTAGGATGTGGAACACTTCGCCTCGCAGCGAAGCAAGATGGGCGTGAAGGTGTCGCAGCTGCGCTACGACGACAGTCCGCACGTTAAGCATTATTCCACATATAAGGACAGCTATGTTGCAAGCGTATATAATTTTATTAATAAATGCCTTAATGGTAAAGATACAATTTAATTTTTATCTATACTATATTAATATAAATATATAATATATAATATATATATATTTAAAATAACAAAAAGAAAACTAATGAAACTGAATAAAAGTATTAATAGGTTGTTAAGCAGTTAATGATTTACACAGGATGTGTTTTTTTCAATTCATTAATTACACGAGAAAAAGAAATTCCTATTACGTAGTTTAATTAAAACTTTTTGAAACTTGATAAAAAAATTGTTATTTCTATGATGTACGTTGAACGTTTGACTATTTGCAATTAAAATGCACAAACTAGTACAATACATTCTAGTCTACTTTACTTTTTAATTATCCTTCAATGACTAGGTGATATTTTATTTAAATTGAATAATTATTTGAAATTTTTAATTTTCATATCTGCAACCAATTCTACATCATTTAGAATTTAGTTTAGCCATCGACTCGTAGATGGCTGTCGAGTGCATTGACAGTTCTTCAAACAAATGAAATTTATCAACGGACGTGTGTGGTTGTAACGGTGGCAACGGTAAGCAAACGCGCTCAACACTTCCAATTCCCGATGTTTGTGATTAATATCTATATTATTAGTTTCAGTAACGATGGATGCTGAAAATGTACTGAAATGTGCTGTGCGAATGGAATGGACTGATGCGTCTGGAACGTTGACTCGCAAGCAGGCGAACAAGCAAGGTGTTTTGAGGTTAGTTCGCGATGGATTTAAGATGATGTTTTTGGAGATTGGCGGCGCCAAGGAGAAAGCGATCCGGATGAAATTGAAAGGGATTAACGTGTTCAACAAGTTTATGAAGGAGGGCAAGTCGTCGATTAAGTTCAATGAGGAACGATGCATGGTTTATCTGTCGAATGCACCACCCGCAAATCTAGAAAGTAAGAATTTGTTATAATTTAGTATGAATAATAACCTTATTACTTAAAAAATATATTTGCAAATAAGAAATTAAAGATAGTGAGAAATTGTAGAAGACGTTTAGTATTCAATAGAGGCATACTAGGCGAAGGTTTTAAATTTTTCTACCTAAAGTGATGATAAGGTTATTTTTTATATGTGCTGCGTTCGGTAAATACATCTAGAGCATCTAGAATTTTTTTCACGTGACTGCAGATAACTGCAGACGTATACGAACGTTCCATGATTCATTAATAAAATTAATTTCATATTAAAATAACCCTTGGTTTATTAACAAAATAGAGAGTTATATTAATTTTGAATCTTCTATTGAATTCAAATCAAATTTCATCGATGAGCTGAGCAAATTCGTAAGCGTTCGTATATATGTGAAGTTATCTGAAGTAGAATGACAAAAATCTACGCAACAATGATTATATGTGCATATCTTTCTAACAAATTCTTGTAGGTTTCTTGAAGATGTTGTTTGCAAAAGCAGCCAATGCTGATAAATCCAAAGCCGACGTTTCCCTACGCACCAAATTGTTATCAACGAAAAGCAATACCTTTGAGGATATCAGTCCAGTGACGACCGAAGACATTGTCAAGCTGAAAAAACTGTCCAGAGCCAGCACTACCACACCGTCGCCCCTCAGCAAGAAACGTAAACTATCGAATGGTGCCACCGAATCGCCTTTAGCGAAAAAACCACTTACACTACGCGAAGAACTCAACGAGGAGCAGCGTTTAGTACTCGAAGAATGTCTGAAAGGCAATAATGTATTCTTTACGGGAAGTGCCGGTACCGGTAAGAGTTATTTGCTACGTAAAATTATTGCAGCTCTACCACCTGATGAAACATGTGCCACGGCATCGACTGGTGTTGCTGCGTGCCACATTGGCGGTGTTACTCTGCATCAATTCGCTGGAATTGGAGCCGGTGAATGCACATTGGAACGTGCCATCGCTCTCGCCAGTCGGCAAGCATCCGCGCTGGTCTGGCGCAGGTGCAAGCATCTCATCATCGACGAAATCTCAATGGTAGACGGACACTACTTTGAAATGATCGAAGAGGTGGCGCGACATGTTCGCCGGAACGATAAGCCGTTCGGCGGTATGCAGCTAATACTGTGCGGCGATTTCCTCCAACTGCCGCCGGTCGTACGGCCCAGCGATGGCAAATCGTTGTTTTTTTGCTTCGAAAGCGAGGCGTGGGAGCGATGCGTGACGCGCAAGTATGAATTGAAGTGCGTGCATCGGCAGAAGGACACCGAGTTTGTGGAGATTCTCAATCAGATTCGCGTTGGTAGTGCTGGTAGTCATGTGGTCGAAAAGCTAGCGAAAACGGCACGACAGCGCATCGAACGCGATGGCATATTGGCGACGAGATTGTGTTCGCATACGAACGAGGCGGATTCGATCAACGAATCGAAATTGAACGAACTGATAGGTGAGATATTAGGTTAGGTTTTTTTCCTGTTTTTCAGTGTTTTTTGCCACTTTTTAGCTTTTTACTACCTTTTTTATGTCATTTTAGGTGCGCTAGTTGAATAATTTTAGAAAAAATATTTTTTTGACGAAAAAATTATGAGAAAAATTACGACAGGTCTAGATACGTGAAAAAATTGCAAAAAATGAGAAAACTTAAATCGCATCAATTATCATTTCTAATTATTTATTCTGTTATTTTGCATCGTTCTTTAGTCAT
>JARJDW010017669.1:0-15462 GCA_030264715.1 Adinopsis sp. GC000173 | reverse complement strand
TTTACACTAATGTATTTGTCCCTTGGCATGATTTAATTTTTATAAGAAACATTTTTTTGTAAAGTTCATATTTTTCAAGATATTTCAATGTCTCACGTTAAAAAAAACACCCGGTATAGACATGATTATATTCTTGAAAATACATTTCACCCTGTTTCAAAACTTAGGACTTGATTTTTGCAATTTCTAGAAGCACTTTTCATAATTTTCTAAAAGTTTGTTTCACATCTTTCAATTTAGAAAGAAAATTTCAAGAAATTGATATAAATAATTTGGCATCACAATAACAACATTAAATCATTATCCAAAAATTCTGGTATTGGCAAAAACACCCCCTATCTATTTCTGAAAATGTAGAAGCAAACAAAAACGTAAAAATTACATTTTTGAATTCCTAGAAGCACTTTTTATCATTCTCCAAAAGTTTGTTTTTGCTTTAACTAGAATTTTAAGTAAGAAAATTCTAAAAAATTGATGTTTAGATAATTTGGCAGCACAATAACAACATTACATTATTACCTAAACATCCTGGTATTGTAAAAAATATTCCCCAGCTTTTTCCAAAAGTGTAGAAGCAAGCAAAATCTAGTAAATACACTTTAAAATAATTTAGCGGCTCTGACTATTAAAAAATCTTCTCCAAATTACCACACCTAAGCCCTTTTTGCACTTATAGAAACGTTTCTAATCAATCCTCAAGTTTTAAAATCTAGTAATTATATATTCTAACTATTTAAACACTACCTAAGCCGTTGTCCAGTTATCGCAACACTTCCAATTAATCCTCAAAAGTATTAGAATCGACAAATTACAAAATCTAAACTTTTATGATATAAAAAATGAATCCTGGTACATTCCAAGCGTAAATTGAAACATTTTATCAGCCATACTAACCATGTTTGCACAGAAATCTATTTGCACCAACCAATCAAAAATGCTAATTAATGCATTAGACTTCTTTGCAGAGTGCGGCCTATCAAATCAAGAGAATCGCATCGTCGGCGGCCGTCCAACCGGCGTAAATCGCTACCCGTGGATCGCGCGTCTCGTCTACGACGGCCACTTCCACTGCGGCGCCTCGCTGCTCACCTCCGACTACGTCCTCACCGCCGCCCATTGCGTTCGCCGCCTCAAACGCTCCAAGATACGCGTAATACTCGGCGATCACGATCAAACCACCACCGAGGATGCGCCGGCAAAGATGCGTGCCGTGTCGGCGGTGATACGGCATCGTAATTTCGATGCGGATAGCTATAATCACGATATTGCGCTGTTGAAGCTAAGAAAACCGGTTGAGTTTACGAAGAATATACGTCCGATTTGTTTGCCATCAACTAATGGTAAGATTAAGGATTAAAGGAGGTTTATTTTTTAGGAAATTTTAGATATTTTGGGTTTCCCAAATTATTTTTTTGCATTTTCACGTCTTTAAAACTTGAAATGTTTGATGGATTTTTTTTGGCGAAGGAAATTTCTGGATTTTCTTCACTGATTTTAGAATTTTCCATCAAAGCACTTAAGGATTTTTGTGAAAATTGTTTAAAATACGGAAATTTTGCGATTTTCTTTACTGAATTTAATATTTTCCATCAAAGCAATTATGTATTTTCATCAAAATTGTTTAGAAAACGTAAATTTTGCGATTTTCTGCTCTGAATTTAACATTTTTCATCAAAGCTCTTAAGGATTTGCATGAAATTGGTTTAATATAAGGCAATTTTGAGATTTCCTTCACTAAATTTATCATTTTCCATCAAAACACTTAAGGATTTTCGAGAAAATTGTTTAGAATACGGAAATTTTGCGATTTTCTTTACTGAATTGAGTATTGTCCATCAAAACACTTTTTTTCATGAAAGTGGTTTAGAATATGAAAAGAAAACAAAGTTCTTCTCGATTGTCCATCTGAGATGATGAAAGTCAATAAAGAATTTACTGGAAAATCCTAAAAATCAATGAAAAAACCAGAAGAAATTTGCTAAAAAAATCCACGTAGAGAAAAATCTATTAAAAATTTTAGGTAATCAGTTATAAATGTTGGAACGCCTCTGATTGTAATACATACAACGAATCACACACTCACGCATAGTAATGAAATTTTGTGTTGTTGCGATTGAATTTGATTTGTGCGTAGAGTAAGTAACTCAAAGGGAATTTAATTAAAAAGCAATTTTCAGCGACGACTCAAAAACGTTATGTTATGTGCGTATGTGCAAACAACTTCCTGATGCGATTAATCACATGCACACATTGGATTATAATATGCGCTAATTACAACATAAATAAAACTCATTATCTTGCACTTAATTAAAATACACATATATATGTTTTTCTTCCATAGATGGCTTTGATCCGGCCGGACGTCTCGGAACGGTAATCGGTTGGGGTAGAACGAGCGAAGGCGGAATGCTGCCGGGCATCGTGCAAGAAGTCCAAGTACCGATTTTGAGTTTAGCGCAATGCAGGGCGATGAAGTATCGCGCGTCGCGTATCACCTCCTACATGCTGTGCGCCGGCAAGGGTGCGATGGATTCGTGTCAGGGCGACAGTGGCGGACCGCTGCTCGTTCCGAACGGTGAAAAATACGAAGTAGTCGGTGCGTATAGTGAAATATTAATGTTGATTAAGAAATAGACGATTTGCAAAAGGCAGGTGAAAAGCAAGAAGATTTGAAGTATAGTGGAACCTCGATATACGTCCAATTTGATATTCGACCCTGATTTGACAAGAAAAATTTATTTCGAGATACGTCTTAAGATAAGTCGTTCAGGTTTTTTGATGGTCGTTGGGAGATAGCTCCCAATCGTAGTTCTAGTCATTCGAGTCGGTCCAATTTGTATTCCAACGACTACGACCATTACGACAAACCAAGCAAGCGTCATTCCGAAACGCAACTAAGTTCATATTGTTTGAAAAGTTTGACGTTTTGTGTTTCGATTTACAACATTCATTATTAAAACATTATTAAGCAGAAGTTCTTGTTAACTTCAAAATTCGCGGCTCGTATTTCGCGCACTTTCCTTTTTGATTTCTGATTGGCTGGTCGTCGAGACTTTATAATCGAATGTAGAGACACGATGCTCATACAAGACTGGCACTGCATTTACAATTTTACGACTCCTATTGTAGTCTAGCCTTTATATGATCTGATATACGTCTAAATATTAGGAACAAACTAATCGAGGTTCCACCGTATTTGGTTGCACTCTGCCTTGTCACGCATTATCGCATATCAACAGGTTTCAAATCAGCACGTTAAAAATTAGCATCAACGTATTTTTCAAACATACTGTAAATTATCAAATTTCTAATTTTGTTTGTTTTTTAGGAATTGTATCGTGGGGCGTCGGTTGTGGACGTCCTGGCTATCCCGGTGTCTATACGCGCGTCACCAAATATCTCAGCTGGCTGAAAAACAACCTAGAGGATACATGTTTATGCAATTAACCAAAAAAAAATAAAGAAACAAAATAAAAAATATACCAAAAAAACTTCAACAATAATAAAAAACCAAGTAATTTTGTTTTACTTAAAAGAACAAAGAATCCTCGTAGTAACTAATGAATGCCATTCAATGTAATATCGAATGCATCTCAAAAAGAAGAAGTAAGCACAAATCTCGAAAACTGCAGTTCCTCGAAATCCTTGCGTTCGATAGCACATTCGATTTTTCAAAAAATTTGAGTTTATACAGGCTTTAAACCTCCATTCTGTTAATAAGTAATGCAAAAACAGTTACTAAATTGAAACCGTCACGAAAATACAATTGTTAGACAACACACCATACATGCATACACAATACGCTCCTACTTTGCTTTATTACACGAACGAAGAAGAAAGCAATGTGTAACAAATAAAGTGAAAAAGTCTCAATTCAATAATGAAAATATTCATAGAAGAATTGTTATAAATTTAAATTATCTATATATAATGTCTATCTGTCTGTCTGTACTCGATAGATTCAAAAACCATACATACAATCGCCGTGAAGCGTTGGAGAGTTGTTTAATATAGTCCAATGCAGGTTTCTGGAATATTAAACATTAGAAGAAGACGCTATATTCGATAAAATATGTTGTTTTGTGAAAATAGTAGGGCTGTCAATTTGACAAATATTCAAATATTCAATTACATTTACTCCTTGGAAAAGATCTAATTTATCCCTCCGTACCGGCAGGATAGAAGTAATACGACGAATAAGACTTTAAAAACATAGTCAATAGTGTTAAACGGGCAATTATTCTAATCAATTTCTACTGAGCCAGAGCAACACGTGGCTGAGAATGCTAGTTTCTTATAAGAGAAGCGTTCTTTAATTGAAAATATTTACTAATTTGTTACAACACAATAATAAGACAAATACTAATAATGTATGCAACGCAAGATACACTTAACGACTCATTAATTTAGACAACCCATCTTACATGCATATAACATATCATATTACATAAAAATGATGAATTATGATTGAAAATATGAATTTGGAATTGGTTTTAAGTAATTTATTTATTATGCGATAAACAATATCTTGATGTAACCGCATATTCACATATTGATATGCAACAACAGCAACAGCATGAGACCTACGCATTCATTGCAAAAAACGCAAAAATTCAGCGAGCGAATAAGAAAGAAACGGCAACCAGTAAGTAAAAAAAAAGAAAAAATAGTTTCAACGACGACGAGAAGAATATATGAGAGAAATATATCGAAGAGGAGAAGTATAGAAAAAAAACCGGCCGCTCGTCAAACAACATGCTAATTATCATACAACACAACAACACACTACTATACTGTATTGCATGTCAATGCCCTTTTACAACACACTATACTTCGAATGAATGTATATGCGACTTAACACGTACGCTTATACGAAATAAAATAAATCACATACATAATATTGTATTGTACAATTACACCACCCCCGAAAAAACAAAAACAATTTTTTAAATTTTAAAAATGAAAACAAAACAAAACAAAACTGTGCGCCGTGTTGGAGAGTGTTGTTGTTGTTCTGTTGGTGATGGGGCACGCGATGATGGTGCGACGACGACGATGATGATGAAGACGAACGAGCCAGCAGGCAGACGTTGTTGTGCGAGGAGCGCGCGAACAACAAAAGCAAGCAGTGAGTGGTGAAGTAGTGAAGGAATAAGAAGAAGAAGAAGAAGAAGACAGGACGAATACGACGACGACGGACGGACGGAAAAAAACAAGAAATAAAATATTTAAAAAAGAAAAGAAACAAAAAGCGAAAAACGGTTGCGCGGTTTTCGAGAAGTAATCATCATCAGCGTCATCATTATCATTTAGTTAGTTAGTTAGTTCTTGATCGGACAGGAACACAGATACATACATACATTACATAGAATAAATACGCTAAATTAATTAATTAAAAACAAACAAAAAATATGAGTGGTGTATTGATAAACGTGTCATTATTGTGCGTGGTGCTGATATCCATCATGATTTCGCTGGCGGTAAGTAACACAACAACACAACAACATTTAAATCAAAAAACCATTTTAATTTAATTCCAAATCGATGATGTGTAATGTCGTATTGTATTTATTAAAATTAGATAACGGATATTCAAATCACGAATATTCGATATGTTATAATAGAGAGAGAGATATTAAATTTGATTTAATTTTGTCGAGCGTGTCTATATGTTTGTGTGTGTGTGTGTGTGTGTGTTGATGATTTTTTTTTCTTCGATTTGGCCGGGGCCAAGAAAAGGTGTGTGCTGGTATTTTTATTGTTCGTCGGGCCAATTTTGAGCGTGCCGATTTATTTAAATTTTGTTTGGTCGTTCGCTCATTTTTTAATTAAACCACTTTATACCACATTTTTAAGCAAATTCCAATTAAAAAATAAAAAAGTTTTTTTTTACTAGTAATATAAAAAATACGCTCATAAATTTTATCAAAAACCTAAAAGAAATAAATAAAAATTGTAATCTTTCATGAATTTAACAAATGAATCATGCAAGAAATATATGAACATCGAGAAATAATTAAATAAATCAATTTGATAAGAAAGTTTGTCTTCTTTTATAAAATTAAAAAAAAAACACATAAATTTTATCAAAACCTAAGAGAAAAAGTAAAAAATGTCTGATTTTCATGAATTTATCAAATAAATCATGCAAGAAATATATGAACATCGAGAAATAATTAAATAACTGTACTAAAATAAATGAATTTGATAAGAAAGTTTGTTTTTTTTATAAAATTTAAAAAAATACATAAATTTTATCAAAACCTAAGAGAAAAAGTAAAAAACGTCTGATTTTTCATGAAATTAACAAATGAATCATACAAGAAATAAATGAACATCAATTAATAAGTAAATAACTATTAATTCAATTTTTTTGTTAAATTTAAAAAATATATGAATAAATTTTATCAAATCCTAAACCAGCAAATAAAAAGTCTGATTTTACATGAAATTGACAAATGAATCAGACAAGAAATAGATGAACATCAATAAATAATTGAATAACTGACATAAAATAAATCAATTTAACAAAAAAAGTTATTTTGTTTGTTAAAATTAAAAAATATATGCATAAATTTGATCAAAACTGTAATTTTTCATGAAATTAATAAACAAACCCGATAAAAAAGTTTTATTTTTTTGTTAAAATTAAAAAACACATACAGAAATCACATTTCGTGAGATTTTCCATGAACGAATCATCATGTAAGGTAAGCAATAAATGAACATCGATCAATCGATCTAACTAACTGTAATAAAATCATTCAATTAGTTGCTGGCTTTCTATCGCATCGCACAAACAAACGCCAAATATATATATATAGTATAAGTTCAATTCGATGAAATTGATTAATCGACTTTCATTTGGCGCGCGCGCAAGAATTTTCATCGTCGTGGCCGTTTCAAAGAAGGCGATATAGAAGAAAATCCGTTGTAATACACACACAACAGTTTGCTTAACGAATTCGCAAAATAGGCGCGTAAAATGCGTAAAGTTTGTAAATAAATTCATTCCAAATTTGTTTTTTTTTTGTTTGATATTAGTGATAAAAACAAACATAACCTAAGAAGAAAAAAGAAAGTTCGCAAAAAAAAATTTAGCACAGATGATAAACACAGTCTTGTAACGTAATGGTCACCGTGTATATATTAGATGTCGATAAAAGAAAGAAAAGCGAAGTTTAAATTTCAATTTTTTTATGATAAAAACAAATTAAATTTATAATATTTAAAAGTCAGTCAGAGTCTAGAGTACTGGCCACTATGTGTATGTTAAATGGCAATAAAATTTAAATTCTGATTTTTTTTTATTAATGATAAAAACATACCTAACTTAGTAAAAAAGAAAGTGGCGTTCGCAAAATATAAGTAATTTAGGGCGAGTGATAAACACCAATATAAATTATAGTATATTAGCCACTGTGTATACATTAAATGTCGATAAAAGAAAGAAGAGCGCAGTTTATATTCCGATTTTTTGAAATTAATGATAAAAACAAACCAGAACTATAAATAAAAAGAAAGTGACACTCGCAAAAATAAGTTATTTAGCGCAGATGATAAACACCATTTCTGGTCAGTCAATATAGATCATCTAGACTTATGTTATATTGCTCACCGTGTATATCTTAGATGTTTTAAATTAATGATAAAAACAAATCTAACCTAGGAAAAAAGAAAGTGGCGCTTGCAAAAATTAGTAATCTAGCGCGGGTGATAAACACCATTTTTTGCTCAATCAATATAATAAATCGTTTAGCCTATAAAATACTAACTATATATTGGCTACCGTGTACTATATCTATCTATTGGATGTCGATAAGAAGAGAATGAAGAGCAGCACACGTCATGTGAATTTCCCGAAATCAATCACATAAAACAAGTTTGTAATCTTAATTGTTATTATACTTGTCGGTATTGATTGCAGCAGGCGACCGAACAACAACAAGCGGCAACGTCCATCGGCAAGGGCATCTTTGGAACGCGCTTCGGCAATTTTGGCAATTCGCCGCCGCCGCGCCACGATACGCCCGCCTCATCATGTTCATGCCGTAAGTGAGAAATACATATAGACAACAGAGGACAAATTTCGCTCATTTCTGACGCGTTCTTATCAAGCATTTAGCCAGATCACTCACTATTTAAACGATTTGATGTTGAAAAAATGCTATTTATTACAGTTAAAAGAATTAAAAATCGCTCAAAAAACGTTTTTCTGACGATTTATCATTACTCCCGACTAGTGACCAGGTTGATCGTCAGCCGACTAGAATTGATAACTAATCAGAAATATGTTGATATAACTAATTGTCGCTTCAAATCGCTGATTTTTACTGATAATCAGTCAAATTTGTCCTTTTGTGTCACAACACAAAGTGTGCGACGACAAATATTGTAATAAACTATTCCAGGTTGCGGTGAACGAAACGATCCAAGTCGAATTGTCGGCGGACAGGAAACGATCGTCAATGAATTTCCATGGATGGCGCGATTATCCTACTTTAATCGATTCTATTGCGGCGGTATGTTGATTAACGATCGATATGTATTGACGGCAGCTCACTGCGTTAAAGGGTAAGTCAAACAAAAAAAAATAATTTCAAATTGAATTTATTAAATAAATGTGTCGCCATCTTATGGAAATTTATCGAAATGGAATTTTTTCAAAAACTGACAGAGAGGTCAGCATTATTGTTATTGTTCGTTTTTTCCGCATTGTGAGCGCGCATTTTAAACAAAACAACACAAAGTTTCATTCATTTATATTATATATTTTATGTATATTTATAAAATGTGTAAAAGCTGCTGCCATTGTTATATTATTGTTGTATTCACATTCACAGCTTCATGTGGTTTATGATCAAAGTGACGTTCGGCGAACATGACCGTTGCAATGATACGAAACGGCCGGAATCACGTTTCGTGTTGCGCGCGATCGCCGGCGCATTCAGTTTCTTGAACTTCGACAACGACATCGCCTTGCTGCGATTGAACGATCGCGTACCGATCACCGACACAATCAAACCGATTTGTCTACCAAAACGCAAAGGTAATAAACAATTCAATAATGTATATCATCCATTACATTTAGCATGCATCTATGGTTGCATATAAAATATTTTTAGTTTACATAGAAAACTATTGTTACATCAATGATTTTCATCTATTTACAGGGGTAAAAAGATAAAAACGTTCAAAATACAACCGATTTACGTAAATCCCATATAAACATGTAAATTCACAACATTTTGCGCTATAGTGCCCTTATTTGAAGAGATACGTCCCTAGATGTTATAAAGCAAATTTATCTGAAATTTTTCGTATCTCTGCAAGCGAGTTATCGAGTGGTGAATGAACGACTTATGATCCAAATGTCCAAATGAAATTTCTCAAATTTTAGTCATATAACTCACTTATTTAAACAAATACGACTATTATTGCTATTAGATAAATGAATCACAATTTTCCTCTCTTTGAAATATTTTATATCGCTTCAATTAAGCGAGTTATTGAGTAGTAAATGAGCCATTTATGATCCATTGTCTAAATGAAATTTCTGACATTTTGCTTCATAAATCAGTTATTTGAAAAAGTACGACTATTACTGTTATTGGATGAATGAATCAAGACTAAATTTTCCATTTTTTTTCCTCTCTTTAAAATTTTTCGGATCTCTTAAATTAGGCAAGTTATTATGGAGTGATTATCCGCGACCAAACATTTTTTTTACATTTTGCTTTATAAGTCAGTTATTTGAAGAGGTATGACTACTTCTTCTAGTAGATAAATGAGTCACAATAAAATTTTCTATAATTTTCTTCTCTTTGACATTTTTTGTATTGCCTCACTTAAGCGAGTTATCGAGTGGTCAATGAGCGAATAGTAGCTCTTCAAAACGAAACGAACTTATTTGG
Source organism: Adinopsis sp. GC000173 (assembly GCA_030264715.1). Taxonomy (NCBI): domain Eukaryota; kingdom Metazoa; phylum Arthropoda; class Insecta; order Coleoptera; family Staphylinidae; genus Adinopsis; species Adinopsis sp. GC000173. The sequence continues at coordinate 5,548 of JARJDW010017669.1, read as the reverse complement.
TTACCACCGCATATTTCTAGTCTTTACCATCAATTTATCGACTAATATTGGTTTATTTGTTAATCGTCTCTAGCGTAGGAAGGAAAACTTACTTATTTTCATCACCTCAAATGGCTCACTTATTCTTTATATTATATACAACATCCATTACATTAACATGCATATATGGTTGTATATTATAAAATAATAATCATTTCCTAACACTACTATACACAAACTAATTTGCCACGTTAATTATTAATCATCATCATCAACATCATAACATGATCTAACGGCGATTTTTATTAAATGTTACTGAGTGAGTGAGTGAGTGACTGACTGGCTGAGGCGATTTGCATAAATTAACCATTAAAATGCGGATTGTGATTATTATCCATCCATCCATCCACACAAAAATTATGAAAATGTTACACTAATTTTTAAATCATAAACGACATTTGACGAGTTTAATGATTGTAATATTGTCGCCTTTGCAAAAACATACATGAAAACAAACAAACAGCACTATGCCGTTATGACAGAAATGCAAAAAAGAAAAAGAATAAAGTGCAAAGCAGCAGCAGCAAGCGATGTGAATCGTTATATTGCCGCTGCTAATGATGAAATGGCATGATGATTTGAGTTACTTCTCTTTTGTTTCATTCCATTTCGTTTGTTTTGTTTGCAGATGAATTGTACGTTGGCACGCTGGCAACGGCATCCGGCTGGGGCACGCTCAAAGAGGACGGTAAGCCGTCGTGCTTGCTGCAAGAGGTCGACGTGCCTGTCATCAGCAACGACGAGTGCCGCGCGACCAACTACTCGTCGAAGATGATTTCCGATAATATGATGTGTGCGGGATATCCGAAAACCGGACAAAAAGATTCATGCCAAGTATATATAAAAAACATTATTAATTCAATACAAGTGTAATTAATAATTTTGTTTTTGTTTAATAATGTAGGGTGACAGCGGTGGACCGTTGGTAGCACCACGATTCGATAAACGCCTCGAACTCATTGGTAAATAATTTTTTGATGTTAATATGGTTGCCTATGATAACATTCAATATAACATCATTGTTCACTCAAAATATCAATTTTCATATGCTATTGTATTAGAAACATGTTGCTTTTTAATGATAACCTAGAAAAATCTAAATATTTTGAATATTTTAAAGCAATTTGCATTAATTTGATTACATTAAAAACGCGGTTTGATGATGGCGCGTTTCGCTTTCTTTCTTGAATTCAATTACTCGATGCTACTAACTCGATGTTATTTATTACTAAAAAAATTGGTAAAAGTTAAGTTTTCGATGCGAATCTAAATAAATTTAAAATCATCTTCTTCAATTACTTGATGTAGTAATACCAAATTGTTTATAATAATTTTATTGTGCTATTTATTAAAAACTTGATCATTTAATTTGCCATGCTAATCTAGTTACCTATAATACAATAAATTAGCGATGACTTAGTTGAGTAATTAATGTATCTATAAAAAGTAGTTTAGATCACTTGTATGTAATTAAAATGCAAATAACTCTGAAACCGTATTATAGATTGTTTAATTGTTTAAGTGGTCTATAATTAAATGAGTTTTACAATGCATGACATATTTAGTCAATCAATTACATCCTTCAGGAAACTGAACTACTTTGAACTTGAAAGCTCATTTTTGAGAAAACCACACACACTAGGACATGTAACTATATTTATTGAGTTAAAAGACGATGAAAAATTGATTTAATAATAGTTTTCACTATTATAAAAAATCAAATGCATTCAATTCGAGTCGATATCATATCGTGTTTGCTCAAAAATGGGCTTCCATGTTCAAAATAGTTCAGTTTTCTGCGTCTTCTTGCATCTTTCAATATGTCATGAACTACTAAACATTTTTGATTGACTTGCGGCGACCGTATAATTTCCTAAAAAATACATTTGCATTAATCAAAAGCGATAAAATTTGAATGACCGAGAAAAGACAAAACATGTTTTTTTTGTTGCTGCTTTGACATTTTTATATCTTCTATCTTCCATACATACTTTCTTTTTATTTTATTATATTGTATTTATCAATTTAGGTATCGTATCGTGGGGCAATGGATGCGCACGGCCAGGCTATCCGGGCGTATACACGCGCGTCACCCGCTACTTGGACTGGATCTTGGAGAACTCAAAGGACGGCTGCTTTTGTGAAGACTGAACGAATAATAAATTCATTTGCACTACTACTACTACTACTACTAATTTATATATTATATATATTTTTAATGTATGTGTGTGTTTGCGTAAAAAATTTCAATTAATCATATTGTGATATATGTAAATGTTATCTTCTATTACCCCCCTTTTTCCTTCTATATATAACAAAACAAATTCGCATCTTTCCCCCTAGCCCAGAAACAAATCAAAGCCAATCAACAATCAATCAATCAATCATCACACAACACATTCTTTTTTAATCCAAAACAACATACAACGGATGATGTAAAGCTAATTTATATAATTAATTGATAATAAATAATCCGATATTATTGATAATAATAATAAATAAATTTCGTGTTGTGGTTTTTTTTATCATATGTAGTCCCGTTTCACCAGTTTTCGTTTTTTGGCGCAACAACATTTTTCGTTCGTTCGTTCGGTCGGTATCAAGAACGCGCCCCGAATTGAAACCAGGTTGATTGACCTTTTTTTTGCTCCCATCATCGACGGCTGAGTTGGTGCTGTTGCGTGTGATAATTGACGATCAGTCGTCGTGCGATCTTGCCTCCAACAACAACAACAACATGCCATCATTCACAAAATGCAACATTTTCGTAGTACTGTTAGTGTTGGTCGTAGTGTACCTGTTTACAATCGTAAGTGTGACAATTACAAGGGTGGGCGGGCAAATTTTTTCATGTTGCGTGCCAAACGAGGACTAAAACTTATACGCGCGTCATAAGTTAGTTAAATTGTTTACAAATTCTTGATATTTTAATCAAAAACGTAGGAAAATCAATATGAAAATCTAAACTTTATTTGAAAATATCCAAATTTGCACATTTTTATGCAAAATTTGCTATTTTTATCCCAAATTTTCTTAATACTTTTTAAGGTATTGATAAAGAATCCATAAATTTAAGAAATTTTAAAGAAAAATTAGTTAAATAATTTACAAATTTTTGACATTTCGATGAAAAACGCATAAAAATTAATATGAAAATCCAAACTTTATTTGAAAATATCCAACTTTGTACATTTTTATGCAAAATTTGCTATTTTTATCACAAATTTTCTTAATACTTTTTAAGGTATTGATAAAAAATCCATAAATTTAAGAAATTTTAATGAAAAGCGTGTCAAAATCGGCCAAACAATGTGTGCAAATGAACCAAAAAGTGTAAAAATTATTACACAGGCTGGATTGGAGGTTTTTCAGAGCCGTAAGTGACTTGTGGATCGGAGTTTGTCCACCGTTATACTACAATGTACTTCAGATTCTTTAATCAAGTTTAGTTGGATTAAAAAAATTTGGCGCTTTTAAATAATAGACAAAAAATATATATTATTTAAGCGTCTCAAATTTAGTAAAACTCCTATACGCGTTATCATTTAGTATAATGGATAAAATTGACCTAAATACACTACTGACTGCATTTTTGTAGGATTGTGCCAGTGCTGAAGACGCTGGAGAATATACAAATTTGGCCGGCGGGCACGTCAAGGGTCTGCTCGAATTTTTCCTACACAATGAAGGCGATTGCGATTGCAGTAAGTTATTTTACTATTATTTATGTAAATCTATATGTATATATATATTTAAAGGTTTTTCGTCGCATTGGCGAGAAATGTTCGAACGCGAACTATTACACGATAATGATGATGATGAGTCGGAGGAGCAAGACAACGGTCTTTTTGGTTTCTTTGGTTGACAAATAAAAAAAATGTGTAACTAATTTATTGTTGTTGTTGTTGTTTGCTTGTTTTTGATTATATTTATTTTATTTATTTTTATACAAATTTGTTTGTTTGTTAATAAAGAAATTTATTAAAAATTTGATTATTTTTTTATATACGTTTTAAACCATCCAATATACTGCATAATTAAATATTGTTAAAGTTTAACGAAACGTAAAATTTGTCAAACAAAACTATTTAAATTTTCATTAAATTCAAATTCTTATAAGCAACACGCTATGTTGGTTGCCTACGCTGTAAATAATTTAAAAAAATTATTTATTGTTTGTTAATTGAATTTGAAACGGTTTGAATCTTCGATATTTCAAAGAAAAGAAAGTCGTTGTTAACGCTCCGAGTCTCAATTTTAAATAAATTATGAGTTTTTATTGAATTATTACAATATATGCTGTTATGTTGGCTGTCTAACCACATATACAAATAATAAAAATTTCTACCTATTTTTGTTAATTAAATTCGAAACGGTTTAAATTTTCAATATTTCACAAAAAAAGAAAGTCGTTTTAACTTTCCTAGTCTCAATTTTCAATAAGTTGAGTTTTTAATAGATTTATTGCATATGCTACGTTGGTTGTCCAACCAGTTACACACAAATAATAAAAATTCCTACCTTGTTTAGTATGTGAAATACACCAAATTGCATTCTGAGTAGTGAATTTTCGATGTTTCAAGAAGAAAAAATATTATTGTTAATGCTCCCTGTCTCAATTTTCACTGAATTGTTACATTTTAGTAGAATTATTCTATATGCTGCTATGTTGGCTGGCTAACCACGCACAAATAATAAAAATTTCTATATTATTTTGGATGTGGAATATCAAATTGTTAAGCGCGCCTCCTAGGTAGCAAATTTTCAATTTTTCAAGACGAAAGAAAATCGTTGTTAATGCTGTCTAGATTTTCACTAAATTATTAGTTTTAATCAAAATTCCTACCTTCTTTGTTTAGGATGTGGAATACCCAACCGTGAAGCGCGCCTCCTAGGCGGCGAATACCATCGCACGCACGAATTTCCCTGGCTCGCCTTAATCCAAATTCGCGGCCGCTTCAACGCACCCGGCACCCTCATCAACGATCGCTTTGTGATTACATCAACAACACCATTAGTAGGGTAAGCGAATCTCTCCGCTCATCTACTATCTGCAAATAAAAAACATTTTGTACTATATAGATTGACACCGTACGATCTTAAGGTAACGCTCGGCGCCCACGATCGCTGCTTTCCCGATGTGACATCGCAAAATGTCAGCGTCGCCGCAATTATCCTCCATCCCGATTTTAGTCCCGGTAATCGGGCGAATGATATTGCATTGGTGCGACTGAGCGCACCAGTGACCTTTCAACGTCGTATACAGCCAATTTGTCTTGCTCTACCAGGTAACTAAATATTTTAACAATCTAAATACTAGTTATTCTTTCTTGGAGAACAAATTATAAGCAATAGTTTATCGTTCAATAGAATCTTGGGTCTATCATCTACCAATAATTCCTCTAAAAAGAATACGTATCAAGGTGTACCAAATGAACACAACAGCAAATATTTTAGAATTTAATTTCAAATTTACTATGGTCACTAACTATTTAAACAGTGTAAATAT
>JARJDW010017668.1:0-10345 GCA_030264715.1 Adinopsis sp. GC000173 | reverse complement strand
TCAAATCGCATAGGGCATGGTTTTTGGCGAAGCAAGAAGCCGGGCGACGGAATGTTGTGCGGAGTATTTACGAATATTTGAAATGTAATTTGTAATGATTGCCAAAGCACTATAGCAGTGTTTCTCAAACGATGTGCCGCAAAATTTGCTAAGTGTGCCGCGAAATCTTAAGAATTTCGGAAATTGCTTTGGATAGTTTTTGGATTTTAATCGAAGAAGAATATCCAAAATTATTTAAAATTGTAATAAATATTGTACTCCAATTCTCGACATCATATTTATGCGAATTGGGCTTTTCAGTTTTAAGCAATATTAAAGATAAAAAACGATCAAGATTAGGAAATATTGAAGATAAATTACAAGTTTCATTATCTGAAATAAGACCTGAAATATATAATGTGCCGCGATCGTAAAAACATTGAGCATTATAGAGTATACGTAGATAGGCAATACTTAAAAATATCAATTTTCAAATTAAGTTTTGCTTCATGCAAAACATCATTAAAATTACTAAAAAAGCGATGTCGTCATTATTATATTTAGTTTCGTCATCTATGATATGAATTAAGTAGAAGGGTCCCGCAAAGTAGGCAAATAAGAAGCTAAAACATGTGATTCTTTTCTCAGCTTGCATCTCAAAACATTTACTACTTTATTTATTGGCATTATTAATTTCCCTGCACTTGTCAACAGATATTAACACACACTTCATTTGAGATCAATACTTGTTCGATTGGTAATTAGGCATCGAGAGAGAAAAAAACTTGTAATGAGTATATTTAGCGTATGTATGTAATTTTTCTGCCAGAGAAATTTCGATAACACATTTTAAGTAATGAACGCATTCAGCACACCGCTACTGTAATAATGGTTTTTAATTATAAATGCGGTAAATAGGAAAAACCTATTAAAAGTCGAAAATAATGTGAATGTAATAAAATCATTTCAAAATATAAATAGTGTCGATTCCAATTTATGAACTAATCAGTCAACAATTATTGTATATTTTGTAGAATGTTTGTCACATATATACAATATATATTATTTTTATTTTATCGATAATAACTTTATTTGCGATTTTTAATTTGCGAATTAATTACTTTTTACTTTATTGTATTAAATGTTACAATTTTTATTATTAAATCAAATTTCGTTCAATCTATAAATAGAATAAAGTTAAAATGCGCATTTCCACACACACAACATGTTGATTGCGATTTCATTCTATACAATATACGCAAATAATTTAAAATTCCAAATGCGTTTATTTATTACGTAAATATTATCACCTTAATATTATGCACATAATTAAATCGCATAATTAAAAAATTAATTAATTTGCAAATAATTTATAGCAAAATGGATAATTCTTTAATTGTTGTTAAATTAGTGTTATTTTGCATGCATATTAGTTTTTTTTGCAATTCCAGAAAGAATTCATAGATATGTAATGCTATTATTTATACACATATGCAAAAACATCTCGTTGCAACAAAGAGTTTTTCAAATTGTCATTGAATTCAGAACTTGAATTTCATATTTTAGAGGTCTTAAATATTATCACTTTAACATTATACACATAATTAAAAAATAAATAAAAAATTACAAAATTATTGCAAAGCGAATAATTCTTTAATTGTTGTTAAATTAGTTGTTATTTTGTATGCATGCTTAATTACCTATATTAGTTTTGTTTTTTTTGTCGCAATTCCAGAATGAATTCATAGATATGTAATGCGATTATTTATACACATATGCAAAAAAAAGTCACTCAGCGAATGTTAAATACTACAAAATTTGACATGTTTGTGTGTTTCACGCATTTTCCTAGCGATTTTCGAAGCATTTTCACAGGCAATTGAAAAATCCACCTTTTTTGGGAGGTAGACCCGGTCGAAGCGAGTTGAAAATCGGTTAGAAAATGCGTGAAAATGAGCACAAATGTTTTTCCCATTGTAAAATCAGTCCGGTTGCTTTTGGGTCCACTCACATACTTATTATTTTAGCCCTACATCTTCATTTTCAGCATATTTAACCTCAAAATTCCGCATAAAAATTTATAGCAAACGAATAATTGTTAAATTAGTTGTTATTTTGTATGCATGCTTAATTACCTATATTAGTTTTGTTTTTTTTTTGTCGCAATTCCAGAATGAATTCATAGATATGTAATGCGATTATTTATACACATATGCAACAACAAAAAATCTCTCGTTGGAACAAAGAGTTTTTAAAATTGTCATTGAATTCACTGATAGAAAATAAAGAGTTTAGTACAACGTATTGCTACAGCTAAATATTGGATTGTAGGGTTGGGGGCTGTTTTATATTGTAAGCAAAACGCCTCTTTCCTTCGCATTCAGTGAATACGCCAAGAGAGCACTCTATAGAAAACACCAGCTTTATATCAATGTATTTTTATCAGCGTTTTGGTTTCTCGTTTTACACCCCCATCCACCCACCTCGTCCCATTGCCGCTCGCGCGCGCGTTCATAGTTTATTATTAAACATTCTGCATTTTGCGATTATTAGGTAGATATAGTTAAACTTTTAATTAGGTTCCAATTATTCTAATATAATTATTTTATATATTGGTTTGTCAATCGTTTTAGCTTTGTGAAACATAATAACGTTAGGAAGTTTAATAATATTACTTTGTTTCACTGCATTATGCTTAGTTACTGACTGCAATGGACACGATTTAAGTTTATTTCATCAATATAAATTTGCTTAAATTATCAACACAATTTATTACTTGTAATATATATAAATTGAGTGCCAATTATTGTCACTTTCTTAATTAATCGAAAACAATTTAGACTTTTTTGTGACTCATTATTTTTAAGATAGATATCAGGGTCCTTTATAGAGAGAAGTAACATTATTTTTGTCAAAATAGTTAGAAGCCCAATTCGAGCACAACTTGGAAAAAGTATCCGAAAGGCATGAGCTGACCTTCTCAGTCAAAGCCTGATTTTAGTGTTTTTTATTTACCGTCAAATTTTACAAGAATGTGGACATTGATTCAGTGTATCGCATGAAGCCCGGTCTTAAGCGCGAGTGTTTCGTGTGATCAGGGAAGGACTCTGGTAGATATAGCTGTCTAAAATGCTGATAGATATAGGTATTATTTATACAACAAGTGTTATCTTGGTTGGCATTATATTTCTACATATTTTCTGTAATTGTCACTGATGAGAAAAGATTTTCAAAATTAGAAAATGCAGAAGTAATAGAATAAAGTAATTGCTTTTACTATGAAAGTGTTCTATGTAGTTTATAATCTTAATTATTGAGAGTCTTTAATTTAGTTAATACAATTAGGTTATATACCTATGGATATCATATAGATTAAAAGTAATATGTCAAAGATATAAAATTAAACATAATAAAACTAAAATATCCATGGTCAGTCTACAAAACTTCAATATTTAGTTTAATAATTAGTTATAAAGTAGCCAATGGGTCTTTTTACATCTACACATTTTCTCTTAAGTGTCCCAAATTATTTTTCAGCATCTCCACGTCTCTTAAGCCTAAACTTGTTGATGGATTCTTCTTTGAGTGGGAATTTTTGCAACTTTCTTCCGGTTTTTCTTTGATCTTTGGCATTTTCCATCACATTTTTTAGCGACTTTCATCACCTCTGCTAGAAAATCGAAAAAATCGTTCTTCTAGCAATTTTAATGAAAATCCTTAAATATTTTAATGGAAAATGCCAAAATCAAAGAAAAATTAAAGAAGAAAGTAGTAAAAATTTCCTTCGCAAAGAAAAGCGATCAAAAATTTTTGGTTTAGGCCTTGTGGAGATGCGAAAAAAATAATTTAGACACTAAAAATGGATTTTAGCGCTAAAATGAAGTTTGTACACCCATGTGTGTATTACTTTGCGACCCTTGTACGTAAAACACTATATAATAGATGACTTCTTAATTATTCGCCATGCAGAAGGTTAAACATAATATTGTTGACATCTAAATCTGGGCATGAATATTAGACCAATTAATTAGCAATACCACTGACCCCCCCGATCGATAATGTATCAGTTAAACTGTCCGATTGGAGCTGATTAAAAAATGATGATGCATTCAATTATATTGTTTGGCAAACTTATTAGCTTAAAAAATAATAATAAAAAAACAGTATGATTAAACATTCTGCCTTTGCGGATTTTCCAAACAGTTATCTAATGACATTATTATTATATTAATTATGTACGTTGTTATTATTTTTGTCGAATGGCGCTGTGTGTGTTGTTGTTCGCATCCGCTTAATGCAAATGCACACACAAACATCCTCAAAATGAAGCGATTATCTATTTATTTTAGATTGTTTAATTCCAGAATATGTAGGATCGCTCGTATTATACCCACCCAATTTTTTTGCAAAATAAATTTTTGATAGCGCTACACTTGCAAAATGTAATTATAGGAATGAAATTGTAAAATGACATTTTTTTCCTGCTCTCGCGCACATTTCAGCACACACGGCACCGGTCGCAGCTATTTATTTCAGAACGGGTTATTTATTTTATTTATACAATACAACAAAAAAATAAAACAGACACACTACTACAACATATTGTTTTATTGTATCCGTGAAGTAATTTAATTGGATAACTATAAATTGTATAATTTAAACACGCTCGGCTTCAATAAAAATATAAATACTATTTTATTGATAAATAAATTCTCAATGTCAGTTTATAATTTTTAACATGCGATATGATACGCGATTAATAAAAATATTATCCACACATACAATATTTACAATTCACTTTTTAATCGTTTTCGCGTCGGCTTTTCTTTTTAATTTAATATGAATAACTAAAATAATTTCACGTGCAAAGAAAACCATAAAAAATATCAAATTTCCAAGCGATTTTCATTCAATTTTCACTTCTCATTCTAATAATTTCTGGTGCAAACGCTTCCAAAATGCGAAAAACTAGAATTTTTTCGAACGATTGTCGAAGCCTTTTCGCCGGCAATTGATAAATTCCACCTTTTCGGAGGTTGCCCCAATCGAAGCAAGTCGAAAATCGGTCAGAAAATACACTTACTTATTATTTTAGTCATACATCTTTATTTTCAATACGCATGTGTGCTAAAGAATCACATTTAACCTCAAAATTTAGGTGCCTTTTATTATACGCGTACATTTTTGAATGAATTTAATTGAATCTTTTAGATATGTAGTATAACTTTGTTAGCATGACTCTAATTGCGACAATGATAATACACATTTTTATACATAGTCGAATTAATAAAATATTTAGATATTGTTTTTCTACGCCTGGTTGGAAAATCTGAATGATTAATTGCATACTTAACAATTCCGTTTCAATTCAATTTATTTCGTATGTGTAACAAAACAATATACCTACCACCTAATAGAATTATTATTGATGTAGGTAAATTGTGAAAAGAAAATAATATTCAATTGCCAGTGAAAATTGTTGCCGGTAATTAAGCTAAGCTACACCGACGACGACAGTTGTAAAATATTTCATATTTTATTTTTGAAAATTAATTTTTACATTGGAATAGATAAAAGAATTCGTGATAAATTGGATTAAAATTGATTAAAAATTTTCCCTCGAATGACTACGAATAAGACCGCTTAATGACGAATGCAAACCGAATCAATTTAGACTCTTTTTTTTTCTCTCCACAGAGAATTTTAATTAAGGAATTGTTTAGTTGTCAATATTGATTATTTTACATGCAATATACAAATTTTCGGCGGCGCAGATGAATTAAATTGCAGTGTAGGTGGGTGTATATGCACGTGCAATTATTTTAGCTAAATTCTTATTTAATTAAAAAAAACGACGTTCGCGGAGATGATTAAAAACGCAAATCGAATGAATTATAAATTTGTATATATGGTGGATTATATTTAATGTAATAATTTTAATTAATTTAGTCTTTTTTCACAGAGAATTTAAATTAAGAAATTGTTTAGTTGTCATTGTTGATTATTTTACATGCGCAAATGAATTAAATTGCAATAGGTGTGTATATCTTTCAAAATTGTTAGAATCCACCTTTCTGGAGGTAGTCCCCGAGAAAACACGTCCAAAATGAGTCAAAAAATAAGTTAAAATGAGCAAAAAAGTCTCCAGCGTTGACCCGCAAGTATTATTTATTTATGTAAGAATCTATTTGGCACTAAATGAAACAGTAGGAATGTAAGTGATCAGTTTTTGTTCTAGTATTATAACTAAAGATTAAGATACTAGACTATTAGATACAATCTAAGTGAAACATTTTCAATGGCAAATGATGATGTTGGACTTCTTAATTTAGTAACATATTTAAATGTCCAATATAGATAATTGGTTTAATTTCATACAATTCTTACATTATTTGTGACTAAATATGGCTTTTTCTTAAAACCGAAAGAAAATCAACTTAAATAACACAAAAACGTTTATCTTTCTAGTTGAAAGAAGAAATGAAAACAAGCTGTAACATACGAAACTCATTATTGCATTATATAGAAATGTAATAATTAAGTATGTAATCAATCATTTAGATTTAGGTATAGAAAACGAATAAATATTTAATATTAATTCGAGTATAAAAATGTATTATCATTTCTCGTAATTAGAGTATCTATATCTAACGTTTCGTATTAATAACTGAAGTTCTAAATATATCTAAGAAATTCGATTAAATTAATTCGAAGCGTAACGTTATCAGCGTTAGACAATTTATTAAACTAATTTATGTTTTAAAGTGTTGTCAAACCAGCCAGCCAGCCACACTACTATCGCACCAATTTCTATATAATACCCATCTATCTGTATTAATAGCAATATTTGCTAAACAAATAAATAAATATCCAATATTATCTATTTATATAAACCCCCTAATAATATATATCGTGGTTGTAATATAGTTTCATTAATTCACCTACGTATCTATGTATGTATGTACAATAGTAGGTACATCAATAATAATGCTAAGAATTTACACACATATACACACGTATAATTTCATAAACATGTACATCTATGAGTATGTGTCTATATGTCTATGTATTGCGCGAGTATGTATGCATGGAAATTTCATATTCCCCAAATATATTATATATATATATATATATATAGATATTACGTAGGTGTATTGCAATACATACATACATACATCTATCGAAACAATTGCATTTATATTAATAATTTAATTAGTAGATACCGATCTTTATATTTATAATAGAATTAATTGTAATTTAAAGAAATTTATATGTATATGCATAAATTTAATTAAATTGCCAATATAATATCGCATATATTCCAAGCAAATTTACCTGTAATTTATAGGTTATAATTCAATAAACCATTTCATATAGCGTATCAATATAGACTGCAAGTTTCAATTAAACATTATTATTCTTGTTATTCGATAAATTCAATGCGGTGGTTTTGATTATAAATAATTTTCTATAAATAAAATAAATTCAATCATATACTATATATATGTGTGCATTTCACCTTCCAAGATAATTAATAATTTAAATGGGTTTTTTTATTGTGATTCATCTATACTATGTTTTTATAACCTGCATTACAACTAAAATGATTTATAATGGAAATATATATATAACTAATCGATTACCGATAATGCTTCTTATCTTATTTCCATGGAATTTCGCATAAATTCAAAATGTTTCACTTCTGATTTCACATGCTCTTGTATGTAACATTACCTACATTATTCCAATTTAATCAATAACTTATAGACGATGTTAAATACAGGGTGTGATATACAATAAATAATTCACAAAAATCACTTTAAGTAAACAAAAAAAAACTACTTAAAATTTTCTTAAAAGAGATAAGTAAAGGTTGTCTCCATTTATTGACTTCCACTAAAGTAAAAATATCACAAACATCTTCAAAATATCTTAGAATTCTTATTAGATGCAGCATTATTCCCTGTTAAAGACGTTGCAAGCAGATTCATCATTTTTTTTAATAAAATCTTTACATTTGATCTGCATTTACACTAATACCATTCCCAAATACAATGATCCATTTGTAGTCTTTAAATTTTTGAGACATTGTTGTGGTTAGTGTCGATCTTATTGCCCTTTGAAACCACAACAAGATGACTTCGATAGTACGTAAACATTTACCTAAACTGTAATGTCTCAATGCCACTAGACTAGCGCTTGGGGACATTCCTTAAGATAGATAGACAGTTTTCCTAGTCAAGATAAAAATTAAGTATCAAATTCGCCTCAAAACATATGTAAATTCGAAGAGGTTAGTTTCTTGCTGGAGATATTGGAAACAACTCAATCAAAGCTCTTCAAGTCGGCTTTTTGTTTAGTTGCATCCAATTAAACCTCTGTTCTAATAATTTATTTCTTGAAGTGACTCACATTATGTGAAACATCCGTGTTGGTTTTTCCGTCAAAAAGCAATTTCTATAGCGTTCTCTAATCCACAATAACATTATTTTTGGACAAATTCATTCATCTCCACTCAATACTTGCCTGAACACAGCACAAAAGCAATTCTCAAGGTAGAGCAGAATTTTTTAAACAGGAAAAGAACTATCCAAAAGAAAATCCATTTAGGCAAATTTTACATTAAGATCTACTTAATTTGGCACTTCCATGTCACTTTCTCGTCAATTTTAATTCAAATATCCTTTGAATCCTCAACACATTTGTTGTCGATAGCGTATAATAGTAAACTCAACTATAAAATTTCATAGTATGGGAGCAACTTCTTGTTTTACTCATGTTTTCATCCATCTGTCTTGAATATCCCATCGCATTTCTTTATATTTCCTTAAACCCGGTATGATTTTCTAAGAAGATTTTTATTTTTTGTAGCAATATTAATCTTTATGTGGTAGAACGTCGTCCTCAGAAAACAATCCGCTCCAAATATAAATGTTACATCACCAATTAGCTAAATTAATCGCCAGCGATTATAAAATATAAACCAATTTAAAAAAAATAAAACATCAGCTCACTCACTTAAAAGCATTTCTGTGAATTTAATTTGTGCAATTATGATGGACGGCGGGCGCGCACGGAAAAATATTTTAAGACGTGACATATGTATAAGTCATTATTTGATGGAAATTAATAATAAACAACAACGAGAACAACTCAATTCCGAAAAATGATTCGCGCATATGGTTGCGGTGCACAGGATGTAAGCGCATATAATGCATATAACACCTTGGTCAGTGTTTCTCAAAATCTCATCAGGTGAAACGTTTCTTATTTCATATTTGGAAGCATCTTTATTGGTTTTCTTCACATACGAGAAATGACCATGCCATGCCATGTTACAAAATGTCAGTTACATTGATGTAATTGATTATTTGTTGTGAGCGATTTAAGAAGAAGTCCATGCTTGTATCTACGAAACTGAATGAATTAGAATTTGAAATGCTTCCTCGCGCCTCATGTAATCACCAGATTTGGCTCCTAGGAATTACTAACTATTTCCAAATCTCAAAAAATAGCTCACTGGACAAAGATATACCTCCAATGAAGAGGTCTAATCCATATTTTGCTAAATTGGATAAAATCCACTTTTTCGACGGTATTAAAAATTTGGAAAGTCACTGGACTTAAATTATCTCGTATCTTCTTTGTTAGGACGCATACTTTGGGAACCACCCTCGTAAACCTAATACCATACTGTTAGTCCGCAAAACATATCCATAAGAATGAGAACATGTTGAGAAACACTGACCTATAAGTAGTGCATCGCAATCGGAAGGTGTTTGATACGCCTCATTCACGAAAACTTCACCAATCAAAAAAGAGAAAACGCGCTTTACAGATGATGTGTGTTTAAGCGCGCTGCTACAAAACCGTTGGTATATTTGTTACAGATGTAACCATTAACAATACGTATATATTACGTTAAACATCATCACGACGAATAATGAGCGTATTGTGTTGTTCGAAATTTGACCGGTTCGGTTGCGGTGGCACGAAATCACCCAAAAATTCGTCATCTGCATATTAAAATGCTGCGACATGTATTATTCAATATTGAATGAATGCGCATCAATTAAAAACGTACACTTGCCGTAATAGATAGAGAATTTTCTTAGATAAAAAAAAGATGTCCAATAGTCCACTCATTAGAAATTCATTTCGGTGAATTTTAACATATTGGTAAAGTGATTTTTCGAATCTTTTCATATTTTCTGAAACATCCAAGTAGCCAATTAACAATACGTATTCCTTTAAACATTATCACGACGAATAATGAGCGTATTGTTCGAGATTTGACCGGTTGCGGTAGCACAAAATTACCACCGAAAAACTCATCATCCGCATATTAAAATGCGACATGTATTAT
>JARJDW010017660.1:0-10325 GCA_030264715.1 Adinopsis sp. GC000173 | reverse complement strand
GTCTTAAAGCAAAATTGCGTACAAATCAGAGACTAGACGTAAAATCTTCTGATCTTTCAGAATTTCAAGTAAAAAATGGGGGGTTCCATTTAAAAAAATGAAGTTGACCATCGGCAGACTATGATGGTCACTTCGAAGGACAAAGTGAATATTACTATCAAATGCGTTTTTAAAAATAATATTGACCTACGTGCTCCGAATTTTTAATTACAGCATTGTTCTCAAAATAAAAGGGTGTTTCCGAACTTACTGAACACACTGTATATATGTAGATACAATTTTCATTAAACATTGTTGTTCTTGTTGGCTTGTACCATTAAGAGCATTAAGTTTTTTAAAACAACTTTTAGAGTGTATAGTGTAAAGAATCCTTAAATCTGAGGAAAAAAGTCAAGCAACAGAAATTAGTCATTAACCTTACCGGCATAGTTGTGTATCATATAGTAAATGATAACTAATCAATTTATCATATATAAATTAATATTTCAGCAACAACTCATAGGTATGATTTCACTTCATTGCTGTTTAATAATTAATAACACCATATATTTTTGAATAGATTGGTGCATAGAATTTTTGAATGGGATTTTTATGGTCAGTGCCGGATTAAGAAACACCGAGGCCCTATAATAAAATTATATAGTGTGATACACAGCTTCGTAAGTTTTCAACGAGAGTGAAATTTAGACAGTTTATAAATGAGTATGAAAGGTATCTTTAGTACTGCTCGAAGTTTAGGTATCATCTTTAGAAGCCACATTAACTATGTTGACACGAAATTCTTAAATAAAATGATAGGTTAACTAAGAATTGATTTCAAAGTTGTTTTAAGTTAAATATAAAGCCTTTTAACGAACGTTTAAGGTACCATATGTAATAATGTAGTATCAAGAGTGTAGTTAAGTGTTTCATTTCTAGTGTGAGCTTGTTTCGTTGAAGGGACAATCCGCCACTGGTTTTAGTTCACATTTATTTATTTCTCAAGCATGTTTGATTGATTGTAAGCTCAAAAACAATAATAAACTAATGAATTCATGCGACACGCTTTTAATTAATGCAAATAAAATAGATGATAATGTTTTAAATATCTACTAACCTCAAGACTGATATTCTACTCTTTCTGTATCTGAAATCAAGTTGAGTTGACCATGACTATTGCATTAAAATTCTCATCAATGAATGTTTTTGTTTGTAGTTGTTTCTAAAATAGAAGAGGCTATCGATTTTATCGAACATCCTGTATAATTTCACATAAACTTATGTGATTTATATGTACGTGCATAAAATGTTTTATTCTGAATTATATGTTACTCTTTATTTCTATTAATTCTTTTCAAAAAAAGGTGATATAATGTTTTGTTTACACAGGTAAGTTTTTCCAGCCGCAGCGCTTAATGTCAATTGTCAAAATTTATAAATGTTACCAACCGCACAAGACAACAAAATTTCGCAATTCTTTTTTTCTTTGCAATTGGTGTTGTTGTAAATTGTCGTAAATTGTACATTGTTTTCTTTTACCATTAATATTAATCTATTCTATCTTGTTTAGCAGCAAATAAAATGTCAGTAATAAGTAATTTCTTGCCGGTTTATGTGTATTGTGAAAATTGGTGAAGATAAATAATAGCTACCTCTCTTATATCTTTTTTTTCATCGTTACGTAATCATAGATAGTGATTGAACGTTACAGGTACAATATGGGGTGAAATAGTGAGTGGCTATCAAGTGTTTTTAAGTAGTTTTTACTGGAATTGGAAATTATAGTGGTGTGCAGTTGGGTAAGTTGTAAATTCCGAGTAAATTCAGTAAATTTAATATTCAAATGTTGCGTTGGGAATATTAATACATTTCGTTGCGCCTGCAGATTAATAATTTACTGGCACGCAATTCAATGTCAATGTGAGATGTGCGAAAAGAAATGTGATAAAAAATGAACGGGGGGATATAAATTATTAACATATGTAACTACATACATGTATGAAGATTGTATAATCTGACAATGAGACGACGACTCTTGTTGAATTAGTTATTACGTTGTTAAATCTACATGTGCTCCAAGTTCCAAGCGAGAAGCAGTTGTTTTTGTTTAGAAGGTAACTTAAAATTCAAATAGGAACGAGTGGAGGAAGCAAAAAAGAATGCAAAGATTTGTCAGCGGTGGAAGTGTTTGTATGTATATGTGAATATATCTGCAAAACTAAATATTTTACAGTAAAAATAGCACGCAAAACGAATTGCCCTCAAGCATAAATGTAAATTTTCTAACTCGCACACACATACTCATACATTCGCATAGCGCCCTAGAAAATTTATGTAAATTCTAAATGTCTTTTCAATCTCTATTCGACACGTCATTCCCACTGAATGTTTGTTTAAGGAAAGTCTAAATCCCATCCCCATATCGTATATTTTCTACCCGTTCTGAATTGAACGTTTTCTTTTATTCCATCTCGCTGTGACCATTTCTATATGCTAAAAAGGCTATAATTTCCGCTTTATGAAATGTTATAATATCATGCATGGAAGTACAGAATAAGAAAAACGCTCCAACTTCAATAACACACTATCATACACACATGCACTCGCATTCAACAACCAAAAAATTTTATTTGCTACAGTTTCCCAACTTCTAAACGGCATGAATATTTTTGAATAAGCAATAAAATATCGATTTTTTGCTTGCGCACATATTAAAATAATTGTTTATTCAACTAACAACGTTGCGGATAAGAAAACCTCCAACTTGATTCGGAGAGGAAAAGCGCCTGCAAATTCTCCGTGTTACTTCAAATTTCAACAAAAAGAGAAAAAAACATCTTTAGCTGATTGGTGAAAGCTTGATTGTAGTAATTTTGTAATCATCATCATTTTGCTGAACTGCTTCGAAACGTATTTCGATTATATGATTTGATTAACTTAAAATACGAATCGTTTAACTATCGGTTGGCTTTTCCTACTAAATTTAATACTCTCTCGTACTTTCTGCTAGCTACATTCAAATGCGGGAAATTACAAAACAGTTCAACGCTTGTCAAATATATTAAAAACAGAAATGATTGAGTTAAACTTTATAAGAATTTCCTTGCTTCCTCTTAGTAAATCAGGATTCTAACAGAAGGAATATATAGTATAGTATAGCACCACAATGGGCAAACTCTAGCCCATAGACCATTTGCGGCTCTCGAAAATCTTTCATTCAGCTCGTCTAGTTATTTGAGTCGTTTATTTCAAAAGTGGCCTAAGTCTATCTTCGATTGGATTGTAATGCTAAAGTTTTGCTTTTAATAAAAGTAAATACAATAAAAAACACAAAATATGTATAATTAGAAGCAATATATATTCCACTTTTGCACTGTATCTTAACTGAGTTACAATTTACAATTCCTTTTAAACTAATTAACAATTATTAAGAATAATCTACAAAAAATTGAATATGGACTTAAGCCACATTCAAAATAAACGGCTCATTTACTCTGTAATTAGTTATTTAGCATAAAAAAAGTATAAACTTCCGCATTATACTTGATGTTTTTACTTTTTAGTGATTTTTGGGCAAATTTAATGAAAATGCTTGAAACTCTTTGTACAAAAACGTGTAAATTAAAAAAAATCCAGTAACTTCATACATTTTTCGAATGAATTATACGCCTTTTTGTACAAAATTCGTATGTAAGCATTTTTAAACTAAATTTCGGCCCGCAATATGAAAAATCTCTAGGATAGAAATATATCTAATCCCTCTAAACTTGTTCTCAGATTCCCAACCTAGTCGTACCCTAACAAAACTTCTCGCAAATTGCAGTAAGTCAAATTTGTTATTCATTCTCATAGCGAAAAACAAGTAAATCAACAATAATTATAAAAAATTAAATTTTCTTCTAAACCGCGATAAATAATAATATACGAATGCTAACTAAAAATAGCAACATTCTAATGAAAAGTGATTAAAATGTTCTTTCTTCAGATTTCTTTGAAAATTATGCAATTTTAATAAAAATGTGTGAACTTTTTTCTATAGAAATGTGTAAATTTAAAATTTTCCAGTAACTTTACATACATTTTTCGAATAAATTATACGGCTTTTAGTAAATTCCTCAAATATATACATTTTTAAACTAAATTTTAGCTTGCGATATGAAAAAAGTTGCTCATTCCTAGTATAGAGATATATCTAATCTATCTAAGCTTGTATAGAGATTCTTTACTTCTTGATACACCTAGTCTTACACTAACTAAACTCATTCGCAGCAATTTAAAAAATGTACTAAAACACATCGATATTATTAAATTCATTCATACATTTCACTTAAAGTCAATCAAAAATCGTTGCCGCACCAAGAAATAATTGTTTTGATGTGAAATATAATCAATAGATTAAATCTTCATCATTTTCCAGCTTTTCTTGGAATAATAAAGTTGCGCGGCGAACAGTAGTTGAGAATCACTGACTTATAAAATACTTTTGGAAACATTTGACCCTTAAGTTTTGTGGTACTTAGCTAATGTAGTTCCACTTATAACTATTGTTGATTCTATGAAACTTATTAAATTTTTGGTATGATGTTGCCAGAAAATTTTCGGTTATTTTAAGACCAGAAAGGATTTTTAAATGAGGCTCGGTTAAAATCTAATTTTGTTAGCATTTCTTATTGATAGTTGTAAAATGTAATGCTAAAATTGTCACAAGTCACAGAAATTTATTGAAAATGATGTAAATTTGTTGATAAATATAGTTGTTGAACTTGATTTAAATCGTTGTGGCTGTTTTGTCGATTTTAAATGCAATGATTGTTTGTTTCTAAACAGAAAATTTGATTGTATACGTCCGATTATGTTATTCTCTCTATTTCGAAATGTCACGATAAGAATTTGATGAATAGTATCCTATTTGGTGTTTACTAAGATGATGCACTTTCTCATAAGGCAAGGATTGTTTTATGACACATGCTTTTTGTGTTATATTTTTAATATTTTGTGTTTCAATTCGTATCCAACAAATTATTGTAAAAGTCTGTTTGATGTTTAATTAGTTTTATTGAATATAACTCGATGCTTTTCATTGCAATATAAAATAATCAAGTATTTGTAACATTTAATTATATTGAAATAATGAATTCTATATACAGAGAAATAAAATCTATTTAATTAATAAATGCAAAATTCAATTTATCTAAATGTTTCAAATGATTGTCAAGTAGAAACCGTAATTCGTATTCTACTGTGTGCGTAAATCGAATTTAGTTTATGTATGTAAGTAACTACCTAGATACAGTGCAACCCCACAAGACGAGAGTGATCCTCCTTTCGAGAAACGTCGTGTTGTGGATCACATTTTCCCATAAGAATCAATTTGATCCGTTCCATATCCCAAAAAATCATATATTAAATATATATATATATAGGGGCTTGTAATACTGATTTATAGAGGACACTGTTAGAGTACATATTCTTACAATAATAAAACATAATATTTGAACAATAAAATACATATGCATACATACATGTTTGATGAATGTACAAATGAAACATGTTTATTGGTTCAGAAGAAGTGACATAATGTTTTGTCGCAAACATTGCGATACGGATTAATAAAAAAAAATGTTGTGTGAATTTTTTTATCTTAATGTGGGTAAAAATCTACTAATGCGGCATTCTTGTTTGTTTTTGGGAATGTTCAGAATAGTGAAGTGTTGAAGAAAATCAGTCAAACATAGTATAACAAGCATAATCTTCACTTCAATCTAAACTTCACTCGCTAAATGAAATACTCGTTATCTGAAACAATTTTTTACAAAATTAAATGTAAAAGTTTATAATTTGTTCCATGCTGTTTAAGTGCTATCGGTATAAGCTCAAAATAGCGACCACATTTTGTAAAAGTTTAAAAATAATTAAGCTATTTAGTTTTTATTGATAGAAAACTTACTCAAAATTACATTAGTTTTTGGCATTTTTCACACTTTAAATATTATTTTGTAAAATTTATTGAACTATTTTAATAGTTTTTTTTGTCATAAAATTCATTAAAACTTAATTAATATACAAATGAAATATGTATATTGATTCAGAAGACGTGACAGAATGCTTTGTCGCAAACATTGCGATGCGGATTAATAAAAAAAAAAATGTGTGAATTTTTTTATCATAATGTGGGGAAAAATTTACTAACGTGGCATCCTTATTTTGTGAAATTTTCGGAATAATGAGGTTGCACTAAACAGTCAAACACAGTATAACAAGCATAATCCTTAGTAGAACTTCACTCGCTAAATGAAACACTCGTTATCTGAAATAGTTTTTTACAGAATTAATGTAAAAGTTGATCATTTGTGAGGAAAAATTTACTAACGTGGCATTCTTGTTTTGTGGAATTTTCGGAATAGTGAGGTTGCACTAAATAGTCAAACCTATTATAACAAGCATAATCCATCCTAGAACTTCACTTGCTCAATGAAATACTCGTTGCTTGAAACAGTTTTTTACAGAATTGAATGCAAAAGTTGATAATTTGTTCTATGATGTTTGAAAAAACCCAAAAGTGTTGCCTATATTATCCCAAAATAGTGGCAACATTTTGTAAAAGTTAAAAATATAACTAAGCTGTTTAATTTTGATTGAGAAAAAGCTTACTCAAAATCACATTATTTTTTTAACATTTTTAACACTTTAAATATTATTTTGTAAAATTTTCTGAGCTATGTTAATAGCTTTTTGTCACATTTCATAAAATTCATTAAAATCTAACTTCATTTCACTTATCTCCTATATGTTATTACACCGTAGCGTACCTAGACGTTGGCATTTGGGTAGTTGTTGCTCAGGACATACCATTCCCAGGGTGCCAAAATCTCTAAAATCCTGACATTTTGTTTCAAAATAAAAAGGCACCAAACTATAAATTTACCAAGGGCGCTAAATTCCTATTCACAACTCTTAATATGTAATGTAAACAAAAAATCCTACCTTATATTGCAAAGTAAAATATCCTCTTCTCGTCAGTCGCAAACACAATAAATTAATAACAATTTGGTTCATTTAAATAAATTAAATAGCACTATTATTTAAAACAGGGATTGTACTAATAATTTAGTGAATGAGTCAAATACATGTACTTATCTAGGGGTGGCTTTGCGCAGCCGCATTAAGTTGTTTACTTAATGCAAGTATAGGTGCGAGTGATGAGTCATACGTGCGTGATAATGACATTGCAATTTTTGAAGCTGAGCATCCAGGAATTGATTCGTACATGCGCACATTCTCACAAAAAGTATGATTGTATGACGCAATCAGTAAATTGTTAGTGCACTTCGGGGTGGTTGCGTGATAAGACGTGTTTTTAATAATTGTGTTAAATAACCCATTTACAAACTAATTCGTGTTAAATTTATTGTGTTTGTGCCTGGCGAGAAGAGGATGTTTTGCACTTCAATACAAGGTAAAATTTTTAATTTAAATTAAGTAAGGTCCTTTACATCGTGCATGTATAGATGGTCAATTGCTTATACAGTGGTACCTTTGTAAATGAACTTAATTCATTTCAAAATCATGGTAGTTAACCGAATTTGACAATAAAAACATCCTCTAGTGCTTTGATAACGACATATTAACTAACTGATGGACAAAGCGGCTATAGCCGTCATTCAAATTTTCATTTTTGTTCTACGGCAAGTACTATGACAAGATGGATTCAACCGCCGACTACGTATTAAAATATATTGTGCCGCCTTATTAAGTAGTACTCAAATTTTGTCATTATATGCAGAGCAAAATAGTTTGCTAATCGAATTTAGGTTTGTTAACCGAGTTAAAAATGAGCTGAAAATAAAAGTTTGTTAACCGAAAACGTCGTTAACTAGGACGTTCGTTAATCGAGTTATCACTGTATTTTATTATAATACATAACGAATGTATAGTGACATTCTAAAACTTTGCGTTTCAATTTTTTATGCGGAACATACGGCGGCATTCGCTATACAGTGTGTCTGTAGTAATTATTCATAATTTATAATTAATTAATCCTTTTTAAAACGAAGAAACGAAGTGCAATGACAATTTTTGGTTGAAATATAGCATATCTCAGAATATCGCATCGATTAAAAACCTTTAGACCGGGTAGATGACATGATTAGGAATCAAAATATTATAGGAAGGTATAATAATCGATTAGTCTTGGACATTTCTTTCGTAAATTAACAGATATTTGCAAAAATCCATATTGTAGATGTGTTATGAGAGCATTTATGCCAATGGACACACTTTTGAACACTTCTTATGTAAAGCAACTGCTGGGAACCTCCGGCCCGCGGATCATTTCAACCCCTTAAAAATCTATTATTTAAATGTAAAACACTCTATATATTTTCTTTAGTTTTTAGGCCGATTGATCTGAATTTGTTGTCAACTAGCTTTTTTGTAGCACAAGATATTTGTTTATCCACAATGCTAAAAGTAAGATATTGAGAAGAGTTTTTGTTTTAAAAATAGAAAAAATTAAAATCTTTTAATCAATAATTATTCTGACATTCATTTCAAAGCTTCATTTCGTTTGTGATCTTAAGTTATTATCATTATTATTATTTGTTCTTCTTAAAATGTGTACAGTTGAAATATTTATTACTTTTTAGCTGTGTGTATGTACTGTGTTATATAAAATGAAATACTCTCAAGCAGTTTTTTAATATTTATTTATTTATTTTTAGATGGATGAGAAGAGGTGGATCGTGTATGTATATTGAGGATGTATTCAAGGTTGGTGCATAATTTCTTAATGTTATTCAATAAAAAGTGACATATAAGTAAGATTTCATTTCGAAATTATTATTAAGATTCTCGGTAATGCTTAGAAATAAGGTTTCATTAATATTTAATCAAACTAAAAGCCGGAAGAGCAAAGTAATATATTTTTTTATACTTTTATTTTATTAAAATTCTGCAGAAATCTGCGAAATTTATCAATGCTGCTGAAAATATAGCATATTTATAATTAAAGGTATGTTTCAAATCGTGCGCCCATAAAAATAGAAAGCGTTTTAGCTGAAATGTGTTGTCAATATGTTACTTGTTTATATCCATTAGAAAAAATACTTAGTTTAAAATTGTTTTTGCTGAAAGTAATGCGAACCCATTTTGCACAATATCGAAAAAATCGCATTCGGGAAAAAAATGCAGCGCAGGTGTGTGGAAGGTTAACATCCAAGCATCTAAAATAATTAGTGACGCTCGATTACAATGATATAGGAGTAAAGAAAATAACGATCCCATTCGCCTTCTATTCTGTTAGAAAAGTGTTGTTCCCGCTGACCCACTTGGCAAATGATCTTTAGTTGTGATGTTCACCGTTAGAAGACGCCATTCGTTCTACTAAACACCAAATGCTCATCTGATGGATGGCTTACATTTACTACCACTTGACTTTCTTTAAAAGATTTTCTAAATATTTATGGCCCAACTACCTATTTATTTCAATATATGTACGCATTAAATCACCTCACTCTATAATTTACCAAATTACACTACGCTAAAAATCGTACAATTTATTATATACTACTTATATACATTACTGCCACTTATACCATATTCAATTTTTTAATTACGTTTTTTTCTATTATTTATTACACTTATAAATGAATGAAAGTTAAATTATTGAAATTTTCTTGTTTGGATGCATACGTTAAATTAACCTTAGCGTACGTACCATCAACAAAAATAACATTATTCTTTTTCATTAAACTTTTATTAAAACGATATTATCTTCATATTAAAAATCAATCTTGCTTGATTTGTTTACTACAAGTTTTTTTTTCGTTATGATACCAGCCAGTCAGCTAAAGACTACAAACAAATTTAAATTAGAATTATAATGTTATTAAAATTGTTATAAAATCATATTCAAGTAAACGTTCACTTCATCAAGCTATTTATGCAAGCTTGTGTATTCGTTGCACGTGGAGCAGCTGAAAGATGTCCAAACAGTGCATTATACGAGCAAAAAAGGCAAAAACATAATGGCATGGAAGCATTGAATTTGTGTTTTCACGTTATGTATCGTCATGATATCTGAAATGTGAAAATCGCAACGGATAAATGCATGTTTATGGCCATTTTTCAACTGACCACTGAAATTGTGTAAACTACATCCATACAGATTGATAAGAATGTATAAATCTAATAATTCACGGAAAAAGCAATAATTTTGTCAATTATTATATTATTAGGTTTGTTTTTTATTCCAAAATGTTCATGAACATGCACAATTAGTGCAGTTTGTCTGTTTTTTATTCCCCATGCACACAAATTTGACAGCTTTGACAGTTTGCACCGTGTTC
>JARJDW010017648.1:0-18104 GCA_030264715.1 Adinopsis sp. GC000173 | reverse complement strand
ATGTTACGACTGTTGTGGTAGACCCAGATAAACAATTGTATTTACTATATGATGTCATATATGCATTAATAATGTAGTACGTATTTTAATAAAGTTATTACATTTCTTGCTTTTTATGTGCCATTAAATTAAACAAAAAAGCTTGAGCGGATATCACACCCACAACTGTCATTCGAACGCACTATAGTGAATCCCGCAGCGAAGATATTTTCTAAAATAGCAAAGAGTGGCTCAAAAGTCACAAAACCATTTAAAATTCAAATAACTTTTTTATTTTTTCATAATTAACATTTATTCTTTCATAAACAGAAAATGATAATGAAAGAATGGATGATATTAAATTTGGATGGTTTACTTTCTTTCTTAAAATCTATATAAGATACATGTTGATTTGTAGTGGCGTTTATGTTTTAAAATACTTTAATATTTAAAGGAAACTTTTTATTTTGTGATTTTTTTACCATTTATTTTGAGGCCCTGCAAGATGTTTTGACTGTGCGTCATTGTCATTGCTTATAATTTAGAATGTTTATGTTCTGTTACATAAATGATTAGCTGACCAGATAGGCCTAAATGGATAACCGAGGTTAAACTTGTGAAAACCCGGAATCCTCAATAATTACTCAATGATACCCAACCATTTATGTATCAGAACACAAACATTCTGAATTATAAGCTGGGTGCACAGTCGAAACATGTCGCAGAGGCTGAAAATAAATAGTAAAAAATCACAAAATAAAGAGTTTTTTCTATATAAGTGTTTTGGGGATCGCGTTAAATTTGATGTTGTATTGGATGCAAGTACATACAGTAATATGTTCAATAAAAATATTCAAAAGTTTAACATTTAATTTATATTTCCGATTCAGTTATTTCAAGTACCCTGTCGTATCGAATATTGATACGAAACGCACATAATTTGTGCGCATTACACAATGAACTGCACACGCTACAAGCCGCCTTAGCCAAAAGTTTATCAAACTAAACAATGGTTTATTCAAAACTATTAAAATTTATTAAAATATTTAATTTGTCAAAAACAAAATACAATTTTATCAAGATATGCAATTTAAATTGCTGTGCTGACATCTATGCGCATCGGGACTAACGTACAGCTTATGAAATTTACCGTGGCGTTTGATACGTTTAGTATTTTCAAGGCCAATTATGACGTTTTTTGTTGTAGGTTAAAATCAGCTGTTTGTCCAAATCTAAGTTTGAAATAAAAAATAAATGGCACGCATTACTTTCACCACAACGTTTAAATGCTTTCTATATTAGTAAAATTATTTATAAACATCGCAGCGCCAATTTACAAATATTTCAATCAAAAACAATTACTCTATTTTGCATTTGGTTGAATTCAAGGCTAACATAATAACCTATTTTAAAACCAGGAAAATTTCCAATTTCTTTCATTATTCAATACGCGCAATTTTACATAACACATCGCACGTTGATGATAAATGGGTCTGGAGGATTTAATAGCATGGTAAGTTTATACGTTTTTTTAACCTAACAAATTTACGCTTACTTATCCAAATAAAAAGGTATCAGAAGAAAATTGGAACGTACGATAAGCAACCATGGGAGAAAACGGTAGAACAGCGCATTGTTTACGGTCTGAACCATATACAATTAAAGACAGCGAAACCGAAGACAGATTTAATAGATCTTGATCTAGTGCGAGGTAAAACAATTTCAAATTACGTATTTTTTAACACAATCATTACTCATTTAGGTTCGTCGTTTACAAAAGCGAAGCCAAAGCATGGTTTTTTAACAGTAGCAAGATTATCAACACTTCGAATAATATTTTTGCCATTGTATTCGAAATGGTGGGTGCAGCAAACCTCCGGAAAGATATTCACCATTTTATTAGTGTTGTATTTATTGCAATTAGTGAATATTGCTATCTACGCATTGAATATATCATCAAATAAAGCATCACACCAGGTAATTGCATGCATTTACTTTCTCAATTCAACGTCAAAAACAAATGAAATCATATAGTCACATAACGCATATAAAATCTTATCATTTCCGTTGCAATGTTGCTACAACAATTTGTAAACCGGTTTTTAGAAACCGATTATCTAAATACATGAATATAATTAAAAATTATGCTTTTATAGCATTTTACACCATTCTTTGTTTATTTAGATTATTAAAATATTAAATCCTTTTACAACTCAAATGCTATTTTAAAATTAGGACAGAAAATTTGAAAAGTCTCAATTTACAGCGGTTTATTTTTTTAACTAATTTAAAGTAAAAAGAGATTATATTATTTTATTTGTTTTTTATAATAAAATGGTGGAATTATCCTTTATTTTTATTGATTTTATTTAAAATTTATACTGTTAATATTAGAATAATAAAACTTTTGTGAAAACAGCACTCCATCATATATCAGAAACATTTAAAAACAGTTGAAAATTTTTAAAGTTTTAGTTATTAGGTATATATTTGTTAATTTTTTATTGGGTTTTACTTAAAATTGCTTTTTAGTGTAAATAACCGAATAGATGAAAGACAGGAAAAATCCTATACAATTTTCGAATTTTCTTTGAATTTCTTGTGATTTGGGTGATTTTGCTATGTTTAAATTTTATTTAAAATGACAAGAATTATTGGTCCAACTTAATAGAAATTATTAGAATTATAAATTATATAACCTTATATATTAAAAATATAAGACACTTCTCGTTGGGTTTTAAATCTGATGGCGATTTTAATTTTTTTAATTATTAAAGCAAATTACCGAAACGTTATGAACTGAATCAAAAGGCAGTTTTTGCTTTTTTCTTTATTAATAGTACACATGTGCTAGGCGTTTTCCTAAAATTCTACAATTACAAATTAAAAGGTTTTTGTTGCTAATACACATTTTTATATTTGATTTATGCAATTTCTATAAAATTTTTAGTGAATTTTTTATTGCTTCGAAATATTTACGACTTTTTCTGATCTTTCGTTGATCTTGGCATATTTTTATTATTTTCTTATACAGCTTCAATATTATTCACCTAAAATGGGGAAGAAGTCACTTCCTATCGTTTTTCCCGAAAGATTTTAATAGAAAATGCCAAATATAAAAAATCATAAAGAAAATAGCAAGAATTTACATCACAAAGAAAAAATGTATCCAAGAATTTTACGCAGAGATTAAAAAAGGAGGCTATGCATTAAAAATTACTAGAAAATCTTGATAAGATACAAAAATTTTACTACTATATAAAGACACACTTTCTGCATAAGCTAGAGATTTTACATTACGTATACGTTTGAATGAATTGCATTGATCAAAAACTAATTGATCGAACATTTCACAAAATGTGATAATTAGACTTGGCTAAATATTATAAATGTTTTCAATCCTAAAAATAGCTGTATAATATAAAAGGTTAATAATTTTGTTAACATTCCAGACGGTTCCGACGTCGGAGATCGTAGTCCCATTTCTAATGATATGGATACTGAGTTTCGTTCATTCACAAATCGTTGCGACGATTCCTGGTCCGGAGGGTCTCAAAGTGCAAACCAAGTATCGCAAGACGTTTCGTCGTCGCCGCTCGCGCAAAGTCAACTTTGACAAGAACGTGGACAACACAGATAGTAAAATCACGACGAAAGGCGTCTGGAACAATAAACGCGGGCTGAACAAAACGAACAGCAAGAATGTGCTGTTCGATGAGAATCACATCGTGATACTAAATCCGCCAACCAATCAACCAACACCAAAGTATTTTTTGCAAATTGCAATAACTACTATCATTTAACTGATTTGAGTAACAGAGTTAACTCCTTACACATACGAAATTACTTTCCATTTACGTTTTCCTAGCATAGTCAAAATGCGACTCAGCAAATAATATATAAAGTGATAAAAGGTCGACTTTGTTACTTAAACCAGCTACTGTAAACTACAAATAATATCAAATTGCCGTCATATATTTATTCAAGTTTTGATTTTCAATATCAAGCATCTTTTTAAAATATTGATTGATACATATTTATTATGTGATTTGAGCGCAGTTTTTATTATAATTGTCTTTAATATTGTTGTTTGAAATTAATCTTCAACACAAATACGATAAAATGTATATCATAAACTATATTTATCTTCGACATATTGTGGTGTACCACTTCGAGAAAAGATAGAAAGCTATGGACTTTCCTTATTTTCATNCGCAAACGCACTTAGATTTATATTTGTGCATTTTCATGACTTATAATGAACTATACTGTACATGTTCATTAAAATTTCTCAACAAAAAGTTTTAGGAAATTAAATAATCCCAAATGTACTCCAAAAATTCGTGGTATTTTCATAATTGCTTCTAAAAGTTGCGAAATTTCCACACACAAAAATAATTATTGAACCTTTAGTTGCAAAATTTGCACGATAAAGATTAAATATTTCGAAATTTGATCTATATTTTTCAAAAATTAAGCTGCTTACACCTTTCCTATAAGTATATATGTGGTAATCCATAAAATACTGATAAACAAAGTTTATTATTGAAACATATGCATTTTTAGAACGGTTTTTGTGTCGTTGAGATGATACAATGCTACGGAAAACCTACAAAATGTATTTATAAACAACAAACTATGCATTTTTGTGTGATAACGATGAAACATTTCATAAAGTTGTTGATATCTTATCAAAATTGTGTAACTATGATTTATTATTTTAAAATACGGGGAAGTCAAATTAAAACCAGATTTTTTTACTTTATTGTCATAAAATTAAAGCACAAAGACTTAATATTACTTTTTTTATATAATCATCAGAATATGCAATATAGTTTACTCCACGATCGTGGTAATTTAATGTCTTTTACTATTGTTAAATTTCAAAAAGGCAACTTCTTAGAAAAGTTGCGGCTTTCTAGTATTCTACAGCAATAAAATATACTGCCATAAATTATAAAGTTAACCTGTGCACTACCTTATAGTCGCTCTCCGATCACACCACAGATCGTGAGAAATGCGCGGAAATAAGAGAATTTTGAAATTTTAAAGGAATAATATTTATTTTAAAATAATAGGAAAAAACTACCTATACCAACAATTTAAAAAAAATCTGGTTCATATTTGATATACTCAATCATTAAATGTTACATGAGCTCATTATGAAAAAAATCGTTACAGATAAATAACTTCACATTCTTGTTTGTGTATTTCAGCTGCTAATGTAGGGCTGTGTTATAGTGCTGGCAGAGCTAATCGCACACCATTGGATGATGATGGATTTGAGAGCCTAAACGGAAACGGATCGAGTCCGAGCGACAACGGCGAGGAGAATGCCAAAACTAGTCACAAACCAAACGATCGTCATGGCGTGAAGGAATCGACGTCGGGACTGCGCTGCAACGAGTGGGTGAAAGAAGTGCAGGATTCGCGTAACAACATCAGTATCAGTCGTCGTCAATCAGCGCCCGATTTACAATTTGGCAACGAAATTGACTCGGATAGTGATACCTTCACATTTGACGGCACAAAATTTACCAAATATCCATCAATTGTAATGCACACAAATTGCCTCGCCCGGCAATGTTTGATGTTTACATTGTTTGCAGAGTAAGCGTCGTAACTCGCAACTGTCGCTCATCAAGCCGCTGATTGAGAGTACGTGCGATACGGATGAGGAGGGCGAGTGTGAGACGATGTCGTCGCCGGAAACGACGGCTAGCGGACGCATGGATGCGAATGCATCGGGCGCTGAATGGATGGGTGTTACGACGAACAGCGAGGATTGTAGCTACAGTTCAGAGATGTCCGAATCAGATACGCAAATTGACATCGATGCGCCACCAAATTCAATTTTGAATCCGTATTGTGCACCATCAGATCGAGGTAACCATAGCTGTTCTTGTTTTTAAACGTTATTTTGGTTTCTTTGCGAATTTTATAGACTAGATTTTGTTGCATTGTTCTGAAAAGAAAATAAAGCAACTAAAGCAAATGAATAGTTATGAAAACGTTATTGAAAATCTCCAGTACCAATTTTAATCTACCCATTTGGGTCATTTTTCAATTAAAGATGTCGATATTTATGACAATGAAGTTTTTACGTCATTGCAAACAAATAATCATTCCATTCAAAGGGTTCGTTCTACTCTACTAAAGGGCTATGGGGAATGATTACTGTCACTTAAAACCACTTGGCCTACAATATTTGGTAGTGAAGGAATTGAAAAAATTTATGAGAGAAATCACACATAAGTTGGGATGCATTGCTACATCTCTCATATCGCCCATATCGACTTTCATTTATTTTCGCTTTTGTAAATCTCTTTTATTAATTAAATTGTTGTGAAGTTCGATGATTCCATATTTATAAAGTTGCCCGAAAGATGGCAGACGGTTATCGAATATAAAGGCAAATATATCATTGATAAAACTACATTACAGGATGCGACACCATAATTTCTATTTTTCAAAACTTAATAAAACTCATTGTATGAATCAGAATATTTTCATTTTTATGTAATCTAGTGTCATTTTTAAAGTTTTGTTTTAGAAACATTTAAATATCAAATAGGTGACGTCGTCTATTCTCTACAAACTTACTAAGCCGATCATCTGAGGCCTGATTCAGATTTCAGTGAGTTGTTTTTTCAACGAATGGAAAAAAGTGACTTGCTAGAAAAATTGATTCGCTCAAATCCGAATTAGGTCCTTGGTGTCGGTTCTGTCAAATCATGCTCGCCAATTTCATATATTTACCAATTTGGCGCACTACGTAATTTGTTTTTTATTGGATGTTTATTGGTATCAAAAATTTGCAAATTACAAATTATAAACTTTTATATATTAATATTTAAAAATATGTTAAAATGAAAAATCTTCAATTGAAAACTAACATAAATATGAGCTTGTAACAATTAGAAATATGTTTAGTGCTGAAGTTCATGCATTTTAACACGAAATCATAAAGTAAGATAGTAACTTATCGTTAGCAAAAAAAATGCAAAGAAGGGCGAGACTCCATTTTTTGGGCGATTTTAGCACATTTGTAGTAGTTCATTGCGTCTGTCTGTCTGTTGGTTTCATCAACATTTTAAAATAGATTTTACACTTATTTTGTAAAGCGAGTGTTTTTTTATATAAATATGATTACAATATTGGATAAAGATTTTCATAGTTTTTATAAACATTGTTTCGCAGTAAAAATATCTGTTATGTTTTCAGCATTTAATATTAAGACATGTATTGCTGAACCATTATTTTCTTGTACTAGTATTATTTTATCTTTCAAGATGTGGCTACCGCATCAACAAACAATATTTTCATTCATTTTCTAAGCGAATTTTCATTTACGTGTTTTTTGCAAATATGCAATTCATTATATATGATTTTATTAAGATTATAACTCTCATTATTAAGGCAATCTTAAATTGTTCGCATATTTTTGATTAGTCAACAGATGCGTAAACAATTATTTAGCAATTAGATCAAAATACTGGAAACCAGTACTCTACATTAATCCTAACCCAGATTAGCGCTCACTTGGGTAAATTTTATCATGCAGATAAATGTTGGGTCGCTTTATAAATCGGTGTGCGATAATATTATTTAATACCGCATTTCGAATAGAGGCAGAAAATTTTATGTTAAAACATTAATACATTTACTAAAAATTGTTTATTGTCTAACAGTACGAGCGTGGTGTAAAATTTTAAATATTGAAACTGACTGTTACAAATTTCTACAATAGTCTCAAGGTTTTCCAAAAAAAATCACTGAACATAGAGTGGAAAACCTACAAATATAATGTTGATTGTTATATCTTCCATCAAATCTCAAACGCGACCATTTTATTTATGTGTTATTATCATTATATCTGTTGGTATTAGAATAACAAGAATAGAGTCTAGAAGGCGAAGCAAATTTTTTCTGGGAGAGTGAAAACTTTTACTCATTTAAATCAGAATAGTAGTGGATATAGTCTGTAAAAAAATTTGCTGCAGCCTTCAATCAAAATTAACAATTCTTTATTTTTTTCACATTTATGTATATGTTTTATTGAAAATTTACATAATACAGCAACAAATTAATTATATATATTAGCAAAAAACAAGATGCAAATCTTTTGCAAGAAGCGAAATTTTAATAAGAAATTGCGAAATTTTACTGAAATTTGATTTGCATTTTTATTTATCTTCTTCTCTAACTCTCTCGGAAAAAATATAAGATAATACAAAACATCAAAAATAGTAAAATATTATTAAAAAAACTAGAATTATTCTATTTGCTGAAATTTCTATGCAAACTATACAGTGTGTTACATTCAAAAATACAAATACATACTTCCTCTGTCCCAAAATAAGTGAGCCATTTGAAAAAAAAAATTCTGAGTCACTGTATTATAAAAATTACGACGACGGAACGGAAATAAGTAACGATTAATATATGAATTGAAGTAGTAAAAGTAGAAGTATTATTAAAACAAATATTATAGAAGTAACAGTCTTTTATATCTGCTCGCTTGTTATCACTAAGATTTTTTTTTTCATTTTACTTCTACTTTCCATTAAGTTTTTAACGTCCAGAATCTAAGTTTGATTTCTTTTTTTTTATGATTCATAATCGTTTTTATGAATTTCTTTCATTACGAATGACATTTTTTCTTTGATTATCGACATCTTTTATCAAAACATTTGATAACCAAAATTGTTTGAAAAATAAGAAGAAATTATGATAAGCTCGGTAGAAAATAAATGATGGAAAATGCTAAAATTTTAAGAACAATGAAAAGAAAACATTTCGACGCAATGAAAAATCCATGGAAAATTGTTGATATGCTATTATTAAAAAAATAAATATCAAAATCTCCATTGCTCGGCCTCTTTACAATAGACTTATTCACCATTAAGGACCCGGTTGCCACAAGTTGGAAACCACCGCTGTAACATTTTTTATTTCATTTTTTCATAATTTAAATTTCTACGAATTTTTATAGTATTTGGGCTTTATAATCCGTTTTTTTTATAGTCTACTTTGTAAACTATTGCATTCTGTTTAAAAGTAAAATCTAATTGGCGTTTTGTTTGTAGTAAGTTGCACAATCTGGGACCATAAAGAGATAAAGAAAGCGGATTTATCAGTGATTGAAATTAGCTCGTGCATTATAGCGCGCGTGGAAGCCATCCCACAAAGTATTGACTGCTTCTATATGGGCATATTCCTAACGACCGTCCTGTCGACGTTGCCAATATCGTGCAAGTTTTGTTCGTCGGCGTTGGACGCATCAAACGAGGATGATCTACAATTGTCGCTAATACAAATCACGCACTTGGTGATTGGCAAAACGACAACTCTATCAGTCGGTGAAATTATTGACCTGTTGCTTGGCACGACGCTATGGGAGCGCACCGTCATGCTGATCGCTGCTGTGCAGCGCTGGATCCTTGGCTTTTTGCTGTTCTTTCTACTGGCGGTTGCCGAACGTACGTTCAAACAGAAGTTTTTGTACGCTAAGCTGTTTTCGCATCTAACATCGTCACGGCGTGCGAAAAAGTCGGAGCTACCGCACTTTCGGTTGAATAAGGTGCGCAACATTAAGACATGGCTATCGGTGCGCTCCTATCTGAAGAAGCGCGGACCGCAACGGTCGGTAGAAGTAATTGTTTCGGCTGCATTCATTGTTGCACTGTTATTATTATCATTTTTATGCATGGAACTACTAAAGGTAGTTATTTATTCACCATTTTGCTGGATGTTTAAGAAGTAATTGAGCAAATTGTTTCTTTGTCAATTATTTAGCTTGCTACGAAATATTATATTTTCTTCAAAATAGAATCAAACCTTTTAAGTCAAAGGATTCGTCACACGAAAAATTCGCAAATCGTATGTATACAACGAATAGTTTCTTTAATATTTTTTTAAACTAAAAATTAAGGAAAAAGTACGTTTTTATTCCTAATTAAACCTTTAGTAAGTATGTAAATAATATTTTTGTACTGTGAAACGGATCATTTTAATTTACGATGGTTTTTATGGGAATACGTGATTGACAAGACAAAGAATTCGTTATACGCAACATTCTAGGAACAGATTATGTTCGTCTTTAGAGGTTTGACTGTATTGATTACTATTTTATTATAAACCAACCATAAAAATGTCGAAATTGGTTGAGATTTATGTTAATATGACGATTTTCTCGTTTACATAAATAACTTTATTAGTTTAATATTATGAAGTTATTAAAAGGGACATTTTGCGATTTAATTCTTATACATCCTCTATAAATTTTATTGGAACAACCGTTAATATCGATTTAAAAACGTTGCAGGAATCGTTCGTCTTGAACTCTCAATACAATTTGGAAATAATGATCTGGAGTATTGGTTTAGGTATTTTAATATTAAGATATATGACATTAGGCGTAAAAATCAATAAGAAATATAGGAACTTGTCAGTCCTAATCACCGAACAAATTAATTTATATCTGCAAATTGAACAAAAGCCACAAAAGAAGGAGGAATTAATGGTGGCAAACAGCGTATTGAAATTGGCTGCTGACTTACTAAAGGTAAATGTGATAAACAATCTATAATTATTTCCTTATTTTTACGTGCACTTTGCAAATGAAATAATGTGATTTGGCAACCAAATTGATTAATATATACAAAATCAGTGCTAAATTTTACCTGTTTTAGAATGTAATTAATTTAGTACTCAAAAAGTGATTGTTAGGTAAATTGTTTCTGATTAAAATCTGAGGAGGTGCTTACATTTCAATTTGAATATATTGATGAGGGGATAGGAAGGCGAGATATATTGAAAAATATGAAAATCGATTCATATTTTTCTCAACATTAACAAAACAACGTAAATGGCAATCAATTATTGATGATTTAGAAATTTGTTAATTTATTAAATGGTTAGATATTCCTACTTTGTAAAATTGTTGGTTTCTTTAGAAATTTTACAGTAAAGCTACACCACCACGACCACCCGTTTGCGTGTATTATACTATCTCGCAGCACGCAGTCGTGACAAGCTACACCTTGATGATTGAAACACGCAACCAAGTACAACTACTGATCTTGGCGCGTCCACAACCTTGATCGAAAATTGCAATTTTAATCTAAATGAGATATGCTCTTGTTTTTTTTACTTACTTTAGTGAAAATGACAATTTTATCACTTTTTTATGTAGGTTTTTCTTACAAAGCTTATTCACAAACTATAGACAGAACAACAACTTGGGGTAATTTAATGGATTGTAAGAGAACGTTTGAAACTTATTAAAGTTTGAAATTATTTGTCGAATATTTAACCTTTTGAACATAATTTTTACAATATTTTTACTTTATAGTTGAACTCAATTTCAAATGCATGCTTTTCAATACATATTCATTACCAATTTATTCAAAATTTAAAAGGAATAATAAATTTTTGCTCACTAAATACTGGATTGATTCATATAAAGTGTTACATTTTTTTCATTTCTCTATGAAAGTATAACTATTCTGAAAATGTAGAAATCAATTTACGTAATCATATTTTGCAAAAATACTACATGTAAATAATATATGAGAAATTAATTAGCTATAATTAAAATTATATAATCAGAAACAAAAATTATCCGTTTTATATAAAATATTCTCACAATCAGTTGTGCATAAGCGAGATATTTAGAAAAGAATCTTTATTTTTTACTGCTTACTTTACATTTCTACGGAAATAATGCAACGCATCAATGAAAGGTTTGAAATTTATCTGTAACATTTTAAAGGCGAATTTTCCTTTTTTAATTGATCGAATCTCATTGGTTAAATGCAAATGTTCTCCGTATAAAGTTTCTATTAGACATTGTATAGAGTATACTGAACATTCAAAATGTTGTATTTTTAATCAATTTAGATAAAAAAATCTAAATTAATAAACTATTGCGAATTTATAAAAAAAAACAAAGTCGTAGAATAATATTTGATCTTACGATCGATTACGATACTTTTTCCTAATCAATAACAACAGCCTTTTAAGTTGGTAATAAATCCATTCAATATATTTACCAAGTAAGCAAAAATTCAAATATTTATTAGTGCTTTGTTTAAGTAACGGCATTTGAATACATTTTTATTAAATTACCATTCGGCAATAAAATTTGCCAAGTGCACTTTATAAGTACATATGCAAATATTTATAGAAATTAATAACAATCATGTTTTGATCTATTTATAGGAATTGGAGAGCCAGTTTAAAATTTTGGGATTATCAGCGAATCCTTTTTTATACAACATCACCAAAGTGGTTATATTATCCGCATTATCTGGAGTGCTTTCTGAGATATTAGGATTCAAATTAAAACTACATAAGATTAAGATAAAATAATTACATAAAATATTTACGATTGTTTTTAGGAAAGCTTAATTGTGATTTCATACACTTAGATACATTTTTTAATGAAGACGTTCCTAATATGAAGTAGAATTTAATTGATATCAATTCAAAGACAACCTCCCCTTCCCCCAAAAGGATGGCTAAAATACGTAGCGTTAACTTATATACTACTAGCATGCAAAACTGGCAGAAATTCAAGCAGGGTGGTAGTGTTTCATGTGACAAAAATCTCTACAATCGATGTTCTCGTAATGCATTACTTACTTATTAAACGATTGATATTATTTTTTAATTTTTATATATTTTATGATAGAATAACTATTCTCAAATGTATTGTTTTTGATTGTTAACATATTCAACTATGATAGAAGCAATAAAAGAGAATTTAATAAACGTCATAATGATGCGTACTGTTTGTATAATTTTTAACATACTTTTTTCAATTTTAGATATACAAAAGTAAGCGCAAGCGTTTAAAACGGCAAAGTTATTGATAACAGCAGACAATATTTATTGCGAAATAATGACATCGTCTTCTGTTTTTACTCATTAAAACATTTTTAAGATTCTAAATTTTTCGACGCTTTGAAAAAAAATAACATTTACTTTAATTTTGGACAAAATTAGGAAGAAACGTTGATTATCAATCTG
Source organism: Adinopsis sp. GC000173 (assembly GCA_030264715.1). Lineage (NCBI taxonomy): Eukaryota > Metazoa > Arthropoda > Insecta > Coleoptera > Staphylinidae > Adinopsis > Adinopsis sp. GC000173. The sequence goes on along the minus strand of JARJDW010017648.1, from coordinate 5,090 downwards.
TGACTTTCAGTGTTTAAAACTGAAAATCATCTTCTTTCTCATGTATCTCCTCCAAGATGTTGATGTAAAACTCAAAACCTTTCTTCGCTCCAAATATTCAATGCCATTTTAGAAATAGAACAGGAACCCTATTCAGATTTGGATGACTGACGACTAGTCGCTAGTCACCTAAAATTTGTGAAAAGTAGGGGGTTCTCGATGCAAGCGTAATAGGAAATATGAGTAACAAATACGCGAAGATCATGGACGATAACACATTCTTTTTCTCACTCCAACCTTACACAAAATATTTGTTATTCATTTTCTTAACACGCCTGCATTGAGAACTCTTACTTCTCACAAATTTTAGGTGACTGGCGACTAGTCGCCGAGATTGGGTAAGTGATCGAAAATAGGCGAAATTGGAGAAAAAAAAAAATGTTCCAAATATGTAACTTTTAATAGGTACGAAGTTTTTTAAGTCCTAATTACGACTAAGACAGTCCGATAGGATACCCTTTGACACTCAACGTATCAATTTAAGTTCTAAATTAATTAGATTTTTATTTCTTTGGAAATAGTTTTTATGATAAATATTGAAAAATAGGAATCTCCTAATTCACAGAGTGTGTAATCTATGGTTTTTTAATTGACAACAGTTGCAAAATAATGACTCAATAGTGATATCAGTTCTACGAAATAAACATTTTCGAAATCTACAGTGTTACGAGTAGTGCATAAACAAAATGAAAGAATAGGCAAAATAGAAGGGAAAATAATTAAAAAAATTAATAGAATAAATCTTTTATTGGTTTGTAATTGGCTTGGAAAAAACAATCACTTGAATTTTAGGAAATATGATTAAAAGTGATTGGGAATAGACGAAACTGGGAAGAAAATGATAAATGCATTGAAAATTTTTAACTTTTAGCGGATACAAAAGTTTTTACGACTCAAATTCTTTAACTACTTCAACATGTCTTCAAAATCGCAAATGTTTCAATTTTTTGAGTAAAAACCAAGACGCCAGCAGCCAATACAGGTAAATGCGAAATTTGAGGTGACTATGAAAATTGAATTTGTTACATTTTATATATACCACTATACTCGTCAGGGCGTAATTTAAAGATTCATGGGACCTCTCCAAAGTAGGGGTCCGTTTACCTCTATATCAATTCAAAAGGAAATGAATCAGAATAAAATTGCCTTAGTTTATACAAGGTGTTACGTTACTAATAGAGACGCTATAGTCTAGAGCGATGCTTTTTAAAGCTTTTTCATTTGCGTCCCTTTTATATACAATAGAATATTAAATCGCTTTAAATATTTTACTTTAAATTTTATAACCCTAAGACCCACAGTTTATGAAGCTCTGGTGTAGAACAGAGATTTCCAACGGGGTCCATGTTAACCTCCTGATTGCTGACTAAATTCAAAAGAAGGTGAATTATATTATAATTCGGCAATCCAGAGTACTGTCAAACAGCTATTGAGGGACAACTTGTCAATATTGTTTCAAAAAAATAGATCTTAAGTAAGGCGATAGTTCATTATATTTAGAATCATCTTCCAAAAAATATTGCAAAAGATATTTAGCAAAGATTAAGACATCTTGCCATAAAAAAGTTATGTTCTAGATTGACAGTTTATACCTCAGTAGTTGAAATGACATATTTTGGAATGCCAAATTAAGGAGTCAAGTGGGGGGGGTCAGTTAGTCAAAAAGTTATATTAAGCCAATATAATATTTTTATTATTCGAGCAACTGTTATATTTTCTATTCTTATTTTTTCCTATAAAAATAAATGGTGTCTAAAAATGACGCTGCCTTCTTGAACCGAGCTAAAATTTATCATTTAATCGAGTAAACTGTAATATAAACATTTTTTTACATGTGGGGACACGTTGAGAACCACTGGTGTAGAGTAATTATTCCAGTTTTATGAAATTTTATGAAATTCTAAATAAATTAAACTATTCAAGCTAAAATTTTCTTAAAGATTAAGGAAACTTTAAGTTTATGGTCCTTTTACACAACATTTTATATGATACAATTTTTTTATTCGTATTATAGTTACGGATTAATCATGATCCCACAGCAAATGGTAAATTAGGGGCCAGTAAAAACATTTTTTTTTAACATGTGGGGCTCAATAAAAGTTGAGAAACCCTGGTGTAGAGTAATATTTCCAGTTTTAAACAAATTTTAAGAAATTCTAAATAACTTAAACCATTTAAACAAAAATTTTCTTAAAAATTAAGAAAACTTTAACTTTATGGTCCTTTTTATGCAACATTTTCCTATAGGATATTCTTCATTCATATTATGGTTGTCAATTAATCACGGTCCCCGAGCAAATGGTAAATTAGGCTTCAAACACTTCAAAAACTTTCGATCAGATGATCCGTGCGCGGCAAAATTTCAACAATGTCGCTTCTACATAAAAATTGTCATAACTTTGTCATTTAATATATGCATAATTGCGTTAAGTTAACGTGTATCTTTGCAATCCTGCTATTTTATTGCAATAACTAATCCCGCTAATCGCTAAGATATTATGCAGTAAATTGAACGGATTCTAATGGTTGCAAAATGTATAAATTATCCACCGGCTTGGCAAACTAATTCATAATGCACAATTGCAATGTTTGACATGAATTTCGAAATGAAATTCATTAATTGCTTAATTGCAACGTTAAACTTTAAAGTCACTGTCAAATTTTTCGAGGTTACACTGAATCGTACTGTACAAATTGAATTCGTAAGATAAATTTGATGAAAATCAAATAATATAATATTAATTCGTGCGCTTGGACGGAAGAAAGAGTTTTTGACGGCGTGCGCCGTAAAATTGGTAAATTTGCAAGTAGATAAGTTGAAAGATAAAAAAAAAGAATCATCGGTGGCGCGACGCGCTCTTAGATGCCGTCTCGCACACAAATCCAACACAATTTTTAAGGTCAATGTCTGAAATATAGTGCCAGCGCGAATACTAAATAAAATAATCGTGGACGAAGAGAGCGCGCCGGCGAGCATGATTGCAGCAAGGAGTGTACGTGGTGGTCGAGCATAAAATACAGTCGGGGAGTTTGCACGCGTCGAGAGCGCGCGGTTGGGTATCCTACCGGTCAGGTTGGATTCGCCTGCCTGCCCGCTTGCCAGTTGTGCTCGCGTTGCTGCGACGGTGAGACCCAGCCCAAACACAGCAGAGAGCGAGCAGTGTTGATCGTGCGGCGAAAAGTGTTGTGTGTGTTATTATTGTGGTACGCCGCCGTTTTTTTGTTTTTGTGCGACGAGCAGCGAACGCGAACCACCCGGTGCAATTGTGGCGCGCCAAATGGCGTCCAGCGCGGCGAGTGCATACTACGACGGTAGTCGCATATTCGTCTGGCTCGCCGACTACACCGGCATTTCGGTGGATCAAGTGAGTAACGCTTTTCTGTCTTCCCCATTCTCGCTTGTGTCTCACAACCATCTCGCGTAGTACGTGCGCGACAGAGATGAAAAAATCAACAGCTGATTCACGGAGAGTCTTTTCCCCCGCAATGTACCACTATCGATCGGCGAAACGCTCGCACGTTGTTTTTTATTTTCACGTCGCGCCGTGCCGAAATCTAAACAATCGCATCGCATTCGACCACATTTGCGTATCTATATCAACAAAATTATACATATTGTGTGCGCCATCATCTTGCGGCCGCCTTGTGTGAGCAAAAAATGCAATCAAATCAACAAGTTGACGGCGAATGGCGATGATATTTCAATGCGTGCAAGGTTGGAACCACCGGATACGGTTCGTTGTTTTCGGTGTGCGTTTTTCATTCATTCCAAACCCGCCGAATTCTATATAATTCCCAATTTTCGCGTAATCGATATATGTAATAATAATATGTTGCAAACGTTTTGCGATGCGCTGTTCGTGCTAATTAGCCGGCAATAATGCACGACGCTCTTTATTATTATATGTTGTGTGTTTTTGTTGTTGTGTGTGATGATGCATTTTAACAGTATTCGCCCAGCGACGAATTAGTACTTTATTTTTAAAGTAGATTTTGTTGTTGTATGTATAAATGTATTTCATGCGAACAATTTTCATCATTTTATCGTAACAACACGCCGGTTTTATTATTACATTTTAATGTATGCATATTACATTTCACTTTTTTTCGCTCAACGAACTTCCAACCGAAGTGCATTGTTTTGATATAATTTAATAGATTTAAATGTTAAAATAACTTTGGTTAATGTTACACTGTTCCAAAATAAGTGTTGCTATAAGTTGTTCCATGTAATAGAGTCGTTTTCGATAAAAAAGTTTAATTTTTACAATATTTACATAATTTATATTTAATATAACTAAATATTGAGAAAGTGATTCTGCTTATAAAGCTTCTTAGGATAACTTGTGGTCGAAACACGTTACACAATGCTCGTTATTTTATTACTAAAATTATATGTTTTATGATTCCAACAACTGATTTTTCCTATGTTTCGATTAATCTTTTAGGTTTAGGAAGTATCGGCGATTCTTTTAGATATTATATTTTAACACCTTCTGTATTCAATGAATTTCACCTAATTTTGCGTTATTATATTGTTATCTTTAACAAACTAAAAAACAAATATTGAAAAGTGCATGAAATATGTGATTAAGAAGTAAATATTAAGAATGTGAAAACAGAAATTTAAAATAACAATTTATTTAACAAAATACGCAACTGCCTTACTTATTTTGGAACAGAGGTAGATTTTAAAATGAAAATACTAAATTACACCTTTCAATCCTTTAGAGACATATAGTTCCAAAGAAATTCTGATAAATACAAATATATTTTATATTGTTTAAAAATGTATGGGGGTCTGGCATATTAGTAATATTGGGACTCTCTCTGGCTCGACTAAAATAAAACACTACATATTTGGATAAATAAGGCCCACTATAAATTATGATTGAGATAAAATGCCCTAATTGTTAAAGAATTATTATTTATGATTAGGGGAAGATCGGCACCATTCGTACGCGGGGCACCTTCATACAATACATATAAAACACAAATGAATAGACGTATAGACGTTCCTTTGCATGTGTGTGTGAGTTAAGCAGCCACTA
>JARJDW010017643.1:0-15884 GCA_030264715.1 Adinopsis sp. GC000173 | reverse complement strand
CATTAATTAATAATAAGTAATGGCAAATGTTGGCAAATTTATTAGTAGCATTTAAGGGAAAAAGTGAGGCATATATGGACACAAAGACAAAAATGAACATTAATCTCTTGTTTGGTTGGGCAAGACATTTTTAGCCTGAAACCGTGGACTTATATTTGATAGTTTACCTATAAAAATTTTGACATAGCATTACTGCCAAAAATAAGTGTCATATAATATGACTCATATTATGTTATCTGTAATGCCAATCAAAGTTGTTCAAATAAAATTTAGATAAAAGGGATTCAATTTAAATGTTTTTACATGAATATAAAAGTTTGTTTCAAATTCATCGTAACCTATTTTATTTAATTCGAAAAAGAAAAACATTTTCATAAATATTATAAAGTTTATTCAAGTTTTTTTAGAGCGCTTTAATCCTGCCATTTGTGGTGGAATACAAAAGTTTAATGAATATTGTAAACCACTACAAACGCATAATATACACAATTGATTTTTTTGCATTTAATAACTTTATATACAAGGTTTTAAATAGCACAACATTGTAATATTGAAATCATCAGTAAGATATTAAAAAGCTGTCAAATTAAATTTAAAGAGAAAGAGTGGCAATTTAATAGAACCTCGGTTGTTCGACATTCCTTACATGAAAACTTATCGCTTAAAAAAATGCCAGTTGATTTAGAAAAACTGAAATAGAAAAACACAATAATAAGTGCATGCCATGTCAATAAATCAAAATTGATTGACATAAATTTTTGTATCATTCTTTTTATTCTTTTTACTACTAATGTATGGTTTTAAAATATGAAATTGGACGAGGAACTGTCGATTTGCAAATGTGCGGTGATCAGCGCATGGTGTATTATGGCTGTATTACATTTCTACGCGTCTCAGGGTGGTGAGGGAGATGACAAGGACGAAAAAAAGGAATCTGACGATAAGAAGAAAAAGGAATGATTCGAGTTGTTGAGAAATCTATCGTGTATACCAATTAAATTCCAAACGTACCAATAAAAAGTGTAAAAGAATTAAAAATATAGCAAATTATAAATGTTAAAAGTACAAATCCGGATAATTGGATATGCTTCAGTGTTATAGTGGTGTGTGATCCGGTTATTAGAGGTGGCGGTTAATCAAAGTATTCAATGTTATACAAAATGCTGAAGAAATATTAAAATTGTATTAAATATAACAATAATATATTTGTGGTGCGCTACGGAAACATTGCGTTTACCATTCGGTAATGTAATTTTCGATAAATTATAACATTTTGGCTAAACATGTTGTTATTGTTTATTATTGCGGATGAATGATGTATGTATGCTTGTTGTGTGTGGGCGTAATAACAGAAACGCAACATTTTTATTTTGATTTGGGTGAAAAGCACATGAAAAAGTAATTAATGTTGTTGTTTATTGTATCAATCAATGTTACTGTTCATAATTAAAAACAAACATCAATTATGAATGGGCGAAAATTTCGTTTTGTTTATAAATAACACAGTCGGAAACGTTTTCGTATTGTGTTGTGTTGTGTTTTTATGATGATAAAATTGCATCCAAGCAGCAGGATTTTTTTGTGTTTCATTATTAATTAATCAAGCGCATTAATGCCACATAATTTCCAGTATGAATAATAGACGTAAATCTGCGAGATAATAAATGTAGGTACTACCAGTACCTAATTTTTCAATAAGGTTTGCATTATTCACGCGAGTCAACACATAACGTATAACATGTATGTATAGTATAGGAGTCGAAAAAGCAATTTTCCACCCGGTGTAATTAAAAACGCATTTACAGTCATAATTCACGTTGCAATTTTTGCGCGACACGCTTATACCTATGTACGTTACGTTTTTTTTTTGCTGCCATCCATTCATGCATGCACAGAGACGCTCTCCTGCATAATATCGAGACCTCTTCGATATTTTTCCACCTTCCCGAGCCCATTAAAAAAATGGAATCGTTTATCACACGTTCGGGTAGAGAGAAAAAGCGCGCGCGCGCGCATATTTTTTTCCTGTTTTGTTTGCATCCTCTCGGACATTGATTAATGCAAAGAAAATCTCACTCCATATACATACACCACCCACCACCTATCTCCCGTTCGCTCCGCCGGTTTGCTTCTCGCTCTCTATTTTATTTTTCAAACATCTATATCATTTCCGTCGCCTCCGACGTGCAAGAGAGAAACACATTCTTCTCCGTAGATATACCGGCGGCGCGCGCGCGTTTATAGATGAGGTGGATTAATATGCGTTGCGGATTAAGCGCTCATTTTATTAATTAATTATGTGGTTGTGCTGTTTATGCAAATGCGATGCGACTGCGCGCGGGTGCCTAATTAATCACATTTTACGTTGTTGTCGTTGTTGACTATTTTACATACATAGATCTGTATTTTATTAGAGTAGATGCAAATTTGCGTCAAGTTTAGCTAAAAAGATGTCGTATACAATATAATATTCAAATTCAAATCAAAATCTTCCTCGCCAAAGAGTATTTAATTAAACTGGACCAAAATTTGCGTCATCTTTGGCCGAAAGCATGTGTTATACCATAAAATATTCAAATTTCTTTTAAAATTTAACGCAATTTTAATTACATCTAACCAAATTTTGCGATGTTTTCTTGTCGTCGTCTTGCGATGAAGATTTTTCCCCACATAGATCTCTGTTTTATTAAACGACTTATATGAAAATTTGCGTCACGTTTACACGAAAGGATGCCGTATATGCAATAAAGTATTCAAATTCGAATCAAAATCTTCGACGATGAAGAATATTAACGCGATGTTTTTTTTTGGTTCGATTCGAACAAACACCCACAGAATAATAATAACAATCCATATTATTTATGATTTTCTTCGACAAAATTAATTTACATACCTACTGTTAGTTATTTATAAAATGCGTCGCAATAGTGCGCTGCTGCTGCAATATAATTGGTACGCTTCGAAATGCATAAAATTGCACAAGCGCGCAATTATGACGTTTTTTTTAATTAGCGCGCGATGCGAAAGATAAGCATCGATTTGCGCGCATCCACAATTTTCAACGTTAAATATTTACCGTCGACAATCGAATGGATTCATTAGAGAATGTTAATTAAAAATTCGTACCAAAAAAAAATCCGTGCAAAAAAATTGGACGATGATGTTTGAAACACAAAAGCTTTGATCTGATATTTTCCGAAATTATGTCAAATGGAATGAAATAGATCAGTTAAAATTCTGTAAATTTACATGAATATAATTTATCATTTGTTAGGCGTTAAAATTGGAAAAATATACTTTTTGTCTACCCTCAAAGTCTTTATTTGCTGTTTATATGCAAAATTTGTTTAGAACAACAATAAAAGTTTAAAATATTAATAAATTAGTATGTACGTATATTAATCGGTTCTTTTTATAAAAAAATAATTGTTTATTATTTTAAAGCATTAAGGACACAATTTTTTAACATGATTTCTTTAAACTGTGAAACAAATAGACAAATTCACGACAGTTTTGTAATAATCCTCTAATTGTGAATAAATTTTTATCCAAAATCGCTTTCCAACTGCAATAATCTGCTAATTTTAGTATTTCATTTACATTTTCTGTCTTTTATAACTTTATTATCCTTTATTTATTAAATATATGCGAAAAAATACAGTATTTATGGTGCAATTATAAAAAATGCCATGCAATCTCCATAATTCATATAAATTTGATACACCTTCCAATTCCGCACAACGAAAAATATTTTGTTCGCTATAAATATTTATGTTTATCGATATTTTTCATGAAACTCTATAAATATCATTTTTTCATCGCGCGCGCGTTGTGCAATAAAAACGAAACTTCATTAAAAATTAGATCGAAAGAAAATAATCACCACCACAACAGATCGTAACATAGATTTGAAAGGTGGTGGGTGGGATTTTTCCAAACGCTGTTGCTGCTGCTCTTGAGTGGCAGCTGCCAAATTCAACGCGCTTTCAAGAAAAATGTTCGTCGTTTGATAGTACGCGCGTGTAAATTACTCACTCACCAATTTGCCAAGGTAGATAAATACATAGTTGTGTAGGCTTACTTAAATCGAAAACTATTTGAGCATTTAATCGCGCCCGGATTTCATTCAGTCGCCTTCCGGCGGGAAGGGTGCGGGTGGGAAGTGGTGGCTGAATAGTTAGTTCCACCAAGCGTAAGACTTTTCCATTCGCGTAATATAGTTTTAACGGCCGTGGTGGCGACGACGTCGGTGTATGTGGAACTGTAAACACACCCCATTATTTCTTCCTTTGGTTAAATATAAACGGCAAGTGATTAATTCGCTCGATGCTATTTATCATTTTGTTTACTTTACATTAAAATGCCGTTTTTATCTCATGATGCCGTCGTCGCTCTTTTTATTATATTAAATATAGAAGAAACACAGCACAAAGCTTGCTTGCTAACTAACGATTAACTAACATAAAAGTTTACATTTTGGCAAAAAAATGCATTACGATAATTTATCGTAGCGTTAAGTGGTCAATTTAGCTCTAATAAATAATATTTTATTATCTAACTAGCAAATCAATAACTAATTTTAAAACTTGCATTAAATTTAATAAATATTTTTTTATAATTTCATTACGAATTGTGGTTTTTAATCGATTATGACAATTAAAAATGATATTTTCAAATAAACGTATCAAAAAGTTCACTTTATGAAACGCATTTCAATGCCAAAAAATAAAAATAGGAAAGTTAAGTAATTGATATTACTTTCTTTTTGGTAATAATGAAGACGCAATATAATCGATGCAATAACAATTTTTTATTGTTAGTCTGTATTTAAGCGAAGGGAAATCGTTTAAGCCGCTTAGAAACTGAAAGTTTTCACTAGTTAGTATATAGGGGGCAGCAAACCGTATAGAAATTAATTGATATTTTTATTTAGTTGTGCGGAAAACTTTTTCAATTTGCACAAATTTCCTTCTTCCTCCCTTCGACTACTACTCGGACCACACAAGCAGTCCATCCCACAGCCAGCAACTTTTCGAATTTTTCCTCCTTCTTGGCAAATGATAAATTCATTAAAGAACCGACTTCTCGACCCTTTTTCTTCCCGTCTCGAATGGGATAATTGATAAAACTCGTAGATATTTTATAAACCCAATACGGAAAGTAAATTTCGACAAGTAAGTACAAAAAGAAGGAGAGAAGGAAAAAAAGCGTCGACGACTACTACACAACGACGAAGGCAGAAAACTTTTAACTTTTCCACCATTCCCTTCGCACATCGCCGCCGCGCCTGGGCGAAGAAGGGTGTATGGATGTATGTGTGTATGTGTGTATTGGAAACTGTTTTAGAAATTGATGAAATCCCAACTCAAGTAGTTGCTCGTTTGGAAACAAGTTATGCCGCTTTCGACTCCCGAACGATTCCATTAAATATTTCACACACTCGCGCAGTAGTAGCACGAATCGGCAACGGCCCCGCCACCACCACCAGCACAAACAACCCGAAAAACTTATGTGTGCATATGTGTGTGTACGATATACTAGTCTATATATTTGTAACAGGCTTTTCAATCTTCTTCCTTCCTCCCCGATTGCTTGCAATTTGAATAACGAGCAAAAAATGCGACTGGTATTGTGTGTTGTTGCCGGCCGGGCCTTCACAAAAAAGCGGTTTATGGAATATGTAGGAATCATATGTATATTTGATTGTATGTGCGGTTTTTCGCTTCCGGTAGTATGTTGTAGTACGAGAATGAGAGCAACGTATCGAAAATTTATCTCTTTGTGAACTTGACGGATCGGGTGTGCTTAGGAATAAATAATGGACCTTCTTCGTTTCGTCTATGTGGCGGTTTCGGTAAAAAATTGCAATTTTATAGTCGACTTTAATTTTAAACAATAAATTTGTGCGATCGACATACACACACAGCATGATTTATTAGTTATAAGATACGTGGCATGTCCGATAAGCTACGAATTTCAATTTATATTAAATTTGATACGCCCAAATTTATTCTTACATATAATTTTTCAAAGCATTCTCTTCCGGAAAATAATGTTAAAAGTTTATTGAATTGCAATGAAATTCTTCATCTTTTATAAGTTTCTTGCTTAAAATGCACTTTGTGGTATTATTTACGAGGCAAGGAAATAATTTAACAATCTACTTACATAAAATTGATTGAAAAATATGGAAATTTGAAAGCAAAAATGTATATTCCGTGGTGTTCAATTATAGGTAGTTGCAAAAAATTATTGGCTTTTCCATTTGAGTAAAAATATGTTAAAATCAAATGAAAAAAGTGAAATGTCATCGAAGAATCTAATTTTCACTATTTTCTTTCATGCTTTTACATATTCCGAACGATTTTCTTCTTAAAGTAGGCCCAGTTCTACAATATTGTGTAAAAGTCTTTAACAAACTCTAAAAATTACAGTGAAAAAATTGCTTGGAAACAAAATTAGGTAAATGAAAATCTAACAAAGTTGTCATTTCGCCACACTGTACTAAAATTTCCACACTCTTCCATTCTCTGCCTGAAATTTATTCGAAAAGACAGTAATTTAACTATTATCTATGAAAGTTACTTCAAAACTACGAAAAAAATCAGAATTTTAATGTTTTATCATTATTGAACACTTTAAAACTTTGTCAAAAATGAAATAAAAAATTTAAGTGTTTGGTTTTGCATTTTATTAGCGCAATAACAATAACAACAAATCTCAATTTAAATAACATTTGATAATGCATACACAAATAATTTTTCAGCTGTCAAAACATTCACAAACAATGCGGAAAAGTAATGTGAAAACTTTATTGAATTTCAATCTAATTATTTATTGATCTTTTATATAAGTTTCTCGCTTAAAATGCACTTTATGGTGTTTACGCGCACTTTCAAGCACTTTCAGTGCTCGTGCGAATAATAAAAACTTTTGCGCTCTCAAAAAAATATTAATTCAATAGTGGTGGTGCGCGTCGCTTACCAATAATAATTCCAAACGACGACGATGGCAAAATAACGTTAGCATAACAAAGGGGCCGGAATGAATATCGCGGCGGCGGCGGTGGCGGCATTGTTTTATTCGCATACAATTTCAATTTCATTTTTGTGCAAATTTTTATTATTCACCACCACCATCACCACCGCCTACCATTGAACAATTAGAGACGATGTTATCGCTTTTGGCATTCATTTGCAAACTTTCCTTTCACGCACGCTGAAATGTGCCACAAAAATTAGCGGTTTCGTCGACGGGCGGCGTCCGTCCGTTTGCATGATGCGTGTGTCGCTCCCGAAATTATAAATATTTATTTTGTGCCTTTGTTGGAAAATTAGCTAGGGCAAGATTTGTAGCCGAATGATAAATGGAAAATGGAATAAAGCACATTTACCTGATTATAAGATGAAGGTGCTTTTCTTAAAAAGAGGGTTTCAAATTTTGAGTTTTATTCCAACGCGGAACTCTTTTAGATATACAATATATATTTTTGGAATCTTTGCTACCTTTGGAAAGTGGAAAATCTATACAAAAAACCAATTATAAAAAACATATTTAATATGAATTCTAATTCTGACTAATTTTGTCTAGAAAAATAGGCCTTTATGTGAATATAACTAAGGAACTCCTAAAAATTTTGACGCCACCTTAAGATATCTAAATTTTGCACCTATCTTTATATTCTAAAATAGCGATTCTCAACTGTATTTCTTCTTCTGACTAAATTTCTTCTAATTCTGACTAATTTTGCAAAGTTGCACGCAACCCCGAAAATTTTTGATAGAACCTTAGGGTTTTAAGGAACACTAGTTTGCAACCAGGGTCTTTGAAAACTGAAATTCCGAAAGTATTATAGCTTTTTTTTAGATATAAATATTTTTGCTATATTCCGTTGAAGCAAAAAATAAATGAGCAGTTTTGTGGTCGATTTGCATAATGCGTGTGTCGCCCGAAATTATAAATACCTACATATTTATTTTGCGCCTTTGTGTGAAAATCGGTACAAGTTTTGATAAATTATTCGAAGAATGTTTTCGGCGACAAAATGGAATAAAGCACATTTGATTAAATTTTAATTGTGTAGTGATGCTCCCCCCTGGACGAGCCGAGATATTTCAGAAATTTGTCATCCAAATTAAATTCTAACCCCTAAAATTTGATTGCGTTCAAACAAACAACAAGGATATAATGAAAATGTAGTATCAAACTACACCGGCGACGACGATGAGAAAATGAACAATGTTATAAAGCGATAATAAATTTTTAATTAAAAATTCTTTTTCCGCGAACTCCGCCGCCGCCGCCGCCGCGTTATCATTTAATTTCGATGTTGATCTAAGCGCGCAAAGTTTTCATATCTACAAAGAATTTGTAATTCCTGAAATGTGTAGGTTATAAGATAATATTTGCTAAATTAATTAAAAAATTGCTTGATTAATTAATTAGGAAATGAATATTTATTTATTTTGTTCTCTTTGTTTTCAGCACATGGTGCAAACGGGTATGACAACCCCGTTCGGAGCGGCGGCTCCGACTGGATTTCCCGCACAAAACGGAGACGTAAAAACGGCGGTAGACGCCAAAGATGTGCCATTATTGCCACCGCCGGCCGCCGCCGTTGCCGGCCCGCCATTCTCACCACCGCCACAGCCAGCCGCCGAACAGCCGCCCGCCGGCAGTCCGGTGCGACAGCAGTTCGAACAAGCACAACAGCCCGAAACCGAATCCCAACAGCCACAGCCGACACAAAATACCGAGGGCACGGAAAGTAATCAAACGGGCACGCCGAATCCGGATCCGATGAAAAATCAACCGAAAAGATTACATGTATCCAACATTCCTTTTAGGTTTAGAGATCCCGATCTTAGAGCCATGTTTGGGGTAAGTACCAAGACATCCCAGCAACAATGAATTCACACAGAATGGGCACACTATGTAATCCCGATTTCGTTCTAGATAAAAGAGCGAACGCATACACACTCAAATTACTAGACAAGCCAACTGTTTAATCGAAAATTCATGAAGTTAATTATAACTTTTTACTTTAATCTAGACATAAATTATTAAAAACCAAATAAAGCTTTTTAATCCAAATATTTAACAAATAATGAACCATTTAAAGCATTTTATTCGATATTAAAAATGAAGATGTTTTCCTGAAAAGCGGTTTTGAAATATTAATTAATTTTTTTTGTATTGATGCAAATATTAGATTTAGAAAAACACAAAAATCAATGAATAGCCTTTAAAAATTGAAGATTCACTTCAAACTTTGAGATTTGTAAAGATATTTGCTGCCAATGTTCAATCAAAATTGCTGGAAGGGCAACAATTTTGCATTATTTGTACGAAAAGAGGAGAAATACGCTTGAATGGCAGCAAATTTAAAACGTTAGGTTTTTCATCAAACTTTCACATTTAGCATGACAAATATTGTCTAAACGTATAAAAAAGACACAAAAATCAATATAGAAATATTACAAAAATTTTGCTTTTCAATATTTATCAAACGACTTTCCTTCAATTTTCACTTAAACTTGCAAGAAAAGTTAATAATCCGGGAACTGCTTTTCCTAAACATTTTGTAATCGGATAAGTACACTAATTGAAGTTTTCCATTTTGTAAACAGTTAGTTAATCGATGATGTATATGCGCTCGCTCAATTTCTTTGAATTAGACCAAGTTAGTTACTGTATTTTTTTTGTTCAAGAATTGTTCATTTTCTGACTTCTAACGAAATTCTTAATTGCGATAAGACTGCACACAAACTAAAACATTTTTCTCTCGCTAGAAATTAGTTTTCTACTGTTTTTTATTTCTTTTCTAAAACAAACTAATAAAAGTTGAGCTTAACATGAAACGCTGGTAAACTGATAAGGCGGCGGCGACAGAGCCGAAACATCAAAGTATACATACGCTGCTTAACTTTGCGGTGGTTGCGATCTAAGAGATGATGATGACAAGAATATGAAATACTTATACAGTGTGTCCCCGGATCGACTTCACTATACTATATAATTGTTCAAAAATTTTGAAATCAACCCCTGCTTGATCTGAAATGAATTTCAAGCATATTATTACTTTTTTTAATTTAAGGGGGGGCTGATAATGGGAGAAAAGTGATTTTATGTTTAGGTAAACTGCTATTTTTGCCAATAATACTACAAAATGTTATTAAGATAAGTTGTTTAAAATATAAAATTATACCTATATGCAAAATTTTTAATCAATTATACCTATAGTGAAGTCAATTCGGGAACACACTGTATGTATCAATCAATTTCATATTTACGCATACATAGAATGAGCCTGGCGCCGCACACATACACATACGAGCCGTCTTAATTAAGCGAGATGAAATATTTGTTTTGGCATTAACAATAGCAGCAACGCGGCGCACTAAAATATCATCTAACCATCAAGAATCGTTAAATTAAAGTCGCGGTGTTAATTAAAATTATTAATTGAATGAAAGTTAAAAGCTTCTTGTTGGAGAATTAATGGATCGTCGTCAAGTTTGCGCGTTTTTTTCCTGTCGATGGTGGAGCAGGAGGAGTAGTGTTCGAATGTGTCTGTGTGTTGTAAATGTGGGCCAGAGTGCCCGCCGCTGCTCTTTGATTTCGATGGGAGATGCTGTAATTCAGGATTTCATTAAAAGGGATTAGTCGATGGTCATAATTAATGATTGTATAGGTTTGCTGAATTGGTTGGATGCTTATCAGATTACTGTGCTTTCCCAAAAAGGATCGATCCATAGGGCTGGCTGGCTGAAGGCTTGTAGAGTAGAAGGTTTTCATCTATATTTAACACACTCCGCCATCGAGAGCAATTTTCAGATTAAACGATAATTTTCTAGTGCAATAAAATTAAAATGCTATTTTGGCGAAAAAATCTGATTGATTTCCTAATCAGCAGCGCGCGTTCCCACTTAATTCGCCTACATTTGCATTAATCAACTATTTAATAAATTAAAGCTCGAAACGTAAATTACAGTTTTATCGGTTTTCTATTCTTTTCCATGCCATGCAGCACAACTTTCAGCAGCGCATAAATAATTAATAAGAAATCACTAATTAACTCATCTAATATTAGCATTACTTATCGATTAATTACATAAATTCATGATTTTAACGTTTTAGACAGGGTGTTGCAAAATTGTGCGTTTTTTGCCCTATCACTTTGAATTGATTCATCAAATTTGGAATCACTTTGTATGCGTTGCAGTTGAAAAATAGATAAGAGAAGAGAAATAGTTAAATGGATGGAAGTGGTAGTTGAAAGATGAATAAAAGTGCATGTTTAGTATAGGGATTTAAAGAAATTTAGTTATATTTCGATGAATTTTAGTTTTCAAAGTGTTTTCTAGTAATCTAAAAAGCAAAACCCATCGACATATTTAACAAAAACATTTTTATTCTCACTTTAAACTAAAAGTAATTATAAATTTAAAAAAGCCCTAGCTTTTTTGTAAGTTAAAATTGTAAAAGTGTGAGAAGTAACACAAAAAATATTAATCAAAGAAAAATGGCTGAAATCCTCCATCTACAACCTGTCGTGTCTCGTTTTCCCACCCCGAATCTAAATTCACACACACATTAAAGCAGGGATCTGAGAAAATGTTCAGATTTTTTAAGGAATTTAGTTATATTTCATACAATTTTAGTTTTCAAAGTGTTTTCTACTCATCTAAAAAGCAAAAACCATCGACATGTTTAAGAAAAACATTTTCTATTCACTATAAACTACAAATAATTAGAAAATTTAAAAAACTAATCTTGAAAAACTACTTATACAAAATTTTCTCATAAATTTGTACTTTTTTGCAAGTCAAAATTATAAAAGTGTGAGAAGTAACATAAAAAATATTAATGAAAGAAAAATGGATGAAATCCGTAGGGATATGAGGAAATTTTCAGATTTTTATAGAAATTTAGTTATATCTCGAACAATTTTATTGTTTTCTGGTAATCTAAAAAGCAAAAACCTTCGACATGTTTAAGAAAGACATTTTTTATTCACTATAAACTAAAAATAATTTTAAAAAATAGTCTTAAAAAGCTACTTATACGAAACTTACTCGTAAATTTGTACTAGAGCACTAACTTTTTTGCAAGTCAAAATTGTAAAAGTGTGAGAAGTAACACAAAAACTATTAATCAAAGAAAAATGGCTGAAATCCTCCATCTACACCCTGTCCGTTCTCGTTTTTCCACCCCGAATCCAAATCCACACACACATTAAACAGTCTCATTTCTTATATTATATAAATCAGCACTCTACTGCGGCGCACTTTTCTGCAGCAGCACCACCAGAAATTTTTTTCGCAAAGCCATTATAATTTATAACGCATACTAAATTCTTGTTTAACTTAGATTAGTACCACCAGATTCGAGAGTCAATAATTTTAAATAATATCCGAGATTACGCGCTAAGCACTGAAAGAAAACGTAATATATCTATCAGCTTATATCAATTCAAAAAATAAGAAAAAGATTCTCTCATCGATAGATAGATACTTTAGGGCTTTTTTTTGCTGCGGCCTGCTATAAATATAAATGTATATAGTCAGTGTTTGCTTCCTTTTGTTTTCATCATCTATCTCAGATGGAAACACTCTTCTCTTCTCTCCATTTTATCACACACACACATCTTATGTTTTTCGCCCGCCGATGATGAAATGCTTCTTTAATTGTGAAGGAAGTATTGATTTGTTATAAATAACTACACACACACTGCTCGTCGTCGTGCCAATATGGTGTGTGTGGATGGAGGAGGGCAGAACGCACTAAACACCCTGTTTGTTTGCGCAAAAAAGCGTAATTCAATCAATCGCGCGCGTTGAATAATTTACACATCCATGTCAATCAATTGTTCAAATCGTTATATTGCATAACACGCACATAATTGCAGTATGGAATTAGTGGTGATGGTGGCTCATTTTTTGCCTTCAAAATTGTACTAGTTAATATACCGGGGGTGTGAAAATCCAAATTATTTTTTTAGCTTCAACCCTGCTTCTTAAACCTACACAGTTTTTCTTAATTTTTCATCAATGATGATGAAAGTCACTAAAAAATTGATGGAAAATACCGAAGATGAAAGAAAAATCGGAAGAAAATCAAAAAAGATTTGGTTTAAGCGCGAAGCTAAAAAGATAATTTGGAACAAGGCACTAAAAATGTACAATATTTCTTAAAAACGCTAATATGTACTANCGCGACGCCTCTGTTTACTTTACATCCGTAATAATATTCAAAATTACTTGCTATCATTCACAATGGTATCCAGCAAAACTATTGCAATTTGCAAAATTTGTGCGCATTTAATTGATATAAACTATATGTGTTGTGCACGGTTTTGATTAATTAATGTAACTGTCTAATCCATACACAAAGATTTATTTTCAGCGCACTAAAAGCGCACATATGTTATGTTATGTGTATGTGCATTAACAGCATTTCCAATACGAGATATTGTTGTCTGTTTTTTGCTGAAAAATAAACATACAATCACTTTTGCCGTATTCTCTGAATTAATCCCAGCTAATCGTATTTGCCGCTGAAAATTCTGGAAAATATTGTGCGGGCGTACCTGAAATTAAACAATTTATCACTGGAATGGATTTTTTGCATGGCTGCTATTATTAATTAATTATAAAAGTATTATTTGATGTTTAATGCAGTGGTTTCAAAACATTTTCCAGCCAATTCTGACATTTTGCTAAAAATTCAAGTTAATTTACATGAAACACCGAAAACATAAACCAAAATTGACGTTTTGTTAAATTTTTCATGCGATTTCTATTAAATTTTAACTTTCAAAATCACCAGAAAAGAGAATAATTTAATTATTTTTAACACCTGATGAAAATGAATGGAAAAATACGAAGATTTGTATAGAATTTAAATTTTTAGCTTTGCTGTTAACGCATTCATGCTAATTATTTCTTTTTAGAATTCAATAAATTGGATTTTAACCTAATTTTGATATCTAGGAGTAAATTGATGAATTTTTAACTATCCCCATACATTTTATGATCGAGCTTTTCGTTATTAGTCAGAAAATTATCAATTCTCGCTAAAATACATCGATATTGCTACGAATTTTAATATGTATTATTATTTAAACATGCAAATTGATTTCTTTTTACAGCAATTTGGTCCCATAACGGATGTGGAAATTATTTTTAATGAACGTGGATCAAAGGTATGCATCTTTTCACTTAACTTATTTATAATTTTATAATCCATTTCTTTTTTGAATTATGAAAATAATCAAAAACCAATGACTTGATTGATATAAAGAACATTCATTCTTTATTTTTTTTGTTTTGACGATGATGGATGAAAATTCAAAAATTTTTTAGATTTGTCTGAGGGCCCGCCTTGTACTCAGTTGATACAAAGCAAACTAGAGAGTGATCTTTTTATTTCATTCTTATTTTTCTTCACGAAAAGAAAAAAAAACAATTTGTTGTTTTCAAAAATAAAAACAACCAATATGCAATTATTTTCATTGTTCTAAAGAAAATATATACAGCAATAAGAAATGAATTACGTAATAATTGATATAAAACCAAATTTTTATTTTATATTTTTTTGAAAGAAATTTTTTTGGGGGTTCGCCACTTTTAATATCGCTCACAAAGCTTCTAATTAATTACATGTACAAAGAGTTTTTACCTTTTTGTTTTATTTATTTGTTTTTTTTAATTTGATACTTTTTTTAGTTTTTTTTTGAGTTTTTTTTCAAATAACAAAACGCTTTTAAAACTTTTGTATAGAGAACGAGGAGATTATCATTTATGTTTTTTGATTGGATTTATTTTAATTTTTTATTTTCTTATTTCTCGCTTACATTAGTTGTAGATTGAGGTTATGTATTGGATATATTAAATGTGGTGAAGCACCATTCCCTGGCTGCTACAAAACTAAAAACACAAAACACTTTTTCGTTGTTTTTTTTATTTTATTTTATTTTATTTTGTTTTGATTTTGTTCATAATTAAATTTTTCAATTAAAAAAATCGCACGGAAAGTTTGACTCAAAAACAACAATAACATTTTGGAAATAAAATCAAACAACACAAAGCAATGCGAGAACACAATAACATTTAACAACAATGATTTGTTTTTTAGTCAAACGTTTCGTGCATGTCACACAATTCTACAGGGTGTTTTATAATTTGTGTTATGGTTTTTTGATCTGGCTGCTACATTTCCCATTTTGAAAGGCTATAATAGTTTTTAGTTGATTCACGGTGTGTCACAATTGTAGTAATTTTTTAATACACCTGTACGTATATATTTACATATATATATTAATTTTTATTGCTTATTATTATTATTATTATATTACAACAACACTTTTATTATCAATATTATTATTCAAGCCGCTTTCGATGGAATTTTTTTACAACAAATATTTTATGTTGATTGATCTGTGCATTTAAATAATGATGTGTGATTATGCATTCTTTATTATATATACCTACTATAGATTTATGACAATTGTGGAAAATTGTAGCGAATCTATTATTCACGAATCGATGAAATCATCGATTTTTCCACACACCACCACTATGTGTACAGAGAGTGTGTGTGGAAATATCGCTTTGATTGTAGAGCTTAGTTTCGATTGATGAATTTTAATTGCCGTTTGACTTGTTTATGAAGTAGCGTTAATTGTAATGATAATACCTATATATGATACATCTATTCAAAATTTTAACTAACACACTCTTCTTTCATTATTGTTTTAGATTTTTTCAATAAAAATAAAACACATTTTCTATTTGAACATAATAATATTCAATTTTTGCTGCTTTTGATTGCTCAAAATTAACAATTTTTACAGTTTTTAATAATTTTTAGCTAAAATTTTT